>CM049399.1:31392500-31577500 GCA_026929865.2 Hyperoplus lanceolatus | reverse complement strand
GTTAAAAACTGCGGTAAAGCTGGAAAGATGTGGACAAATTGGATCTTCCAGGACCAATAACTCATAAGCAAAACGTTATTAAAACACAAACGTTGCATCTTTGCTACATCTTCATCATTACTGAAGCCAACTGTCCTCTAAGCTCCACTAATAACTGCACTGTATTAGAGTGAAGGTATTGAATATTGTTCTCTTTTGTGTTGTGCCTATTAGATGTTCCCAATATAGAGAGCAATGTAAGGTTGCTTAAATGACGTCTGCTTTCGGTAAATGATGGCAAAGATGCATCGTTTGTGTTTTCATAACGTTCGGTTTATGAATTATTGATCCCGGAAGTTCAAATGTGTCAATATCTTTCCAACTTTACTGCAGTCTTGAACTGTCGGGTTTCTTCTCAACACTTATTTTGTTTTATATCTAGAAAATTGTACTTCCACATAATTCTGGACATTTCGGCTTGATTCTCGAGGTGCCTAATTTAAAAACAAAAACTTCCTTGGCTCAAAAAGTAAATTGGACCAAACTGTGTAAATATAGTAGTAAATATATGGATCCCAGCTTCCTAATTAGTGTAACAAGGAAACAGAAAAGTAGCTGTGGAGTGATTCTTACCAGGGGTTGTGGGAGGAGCTGGGGTGTGTGTGGTGGGTCTGGGTGTGGTTGGGGTGGGTTTGGCCGTGGTGGTAGTAACAGGTGGGAGGCTGGACTTGGTGAAAACTGCTTTGAAGCCTTTAGACGTCAGTCTGTTGTCTGATTTGAACCGCACCACCATCGTGTTGCCAAAGGACTCCACTGGCTTCGGCATCTTCCCCCCACAGAATTTACCTGAGATGGATTATATATAGTCAGCATTAAATAAACATAAACTAAATATTAACATAAACAGTCCTCAATGTACATTCCCAAGCAACAATGAGCCATATGTTCTGGTAACGCACCTCATTACGCAACCTTGCACCTGGATTTTTGAGGTATATGCTTGCAAGAAAACAATAGATCCATTTAGCTATAGAAGCATGTATAGCCTTGTATGGCGTACCTCTAACCAGGCTGGGTATCAGCCCATACCAGTCAAATGTGTTTGCCTTTACATCACTGTTCGTGCGAAAATTAATTCCTATTACATATAAGGAAAGCTTCCTGTCTTCCTTCCTTCATACAATGGATCAAGGAACCCATGTTGTGTGTTCTAATAGAGAAGCTGAGATTTACTTTGAAGGGTTCAATTGGAAGGTATAAACAAACTCTGAGGCCTTTCTTTCTTTCAAAGGTTTTTTTATTAAATGTTCGTAACAAAGAAATTGTAGCACGATTAGTACAAATTTTTTCCCCTTTTTTTTCCCCCCGAACATACCCCACCCACATCCCACCCTCACACCCAACAACACAAAATATACCCTACAAGAAACAGAAATAAACAATCAATATGAAAAAAAAACAAAAAAAAACACATAAAGAAATAAAATTAAATAAAAAAAAAAAAAAAGGGGGGGGGGTAGCTACTCTTCTATAGTTATTATTGTTTTTTTTTAAATAATTTAGGAAGGGGCGCCAAATTCGGTCAAATTTATTCTCGGATCCCTGGGTTGTATAACGTATTTTCTCTAAATTCATACATGCCATAATGTCTCTAAGCCAATGTGAGTGGGAAGGAGGAGCAGGATCTTTCCACTTGAGGAGGATAGCCCTGCGAGCAAGTAGTGAGGTGAAGGCCAGTACTCTCAGCTTCACTTTAGGTAAGCCTGAATTTGGTGCAATGCCAAAAATTGCAGTGAAAGGGTTCGGCTTAATTTGATGCTGAAGTACTTCAGAAATTGTTTGAAAAACTGATGTCCAGAACTCAGTCAAGGTGGGACACAACCAGTACATGTGAAAGAGTGATACCGGTGCGCTCTTACAGCTATCACAGGTCGGGTCTACATCGGGGAACATACGAGCTAATTTGGTTTTAGATATGTGGATACGATGTACTACTTTAAATTGCACAAGAGCGTGTCGGGCGCACATGGAGGTAGAGTGTATCCGATCCAGGACTGAATCCCACATGCGATCTGTGAAGGCAGAACCTAGGTCCTCCTCTGAGGCCTTTTATTGAATGTGTGGAGAAACTGCAGAGCATTATTGTTGTACTGTCATTAAGACAATGTATAAATAAAATGTTAAATAAATAATCACAAAGGCTTGCACAATAACAGCAGCATCCTCAATTAACTTATTCTTAGCGTAGACAATTTTACAATTCATTAACAATGCCGCTTTCACAATGAAGTTTATGCACGCTTCCATTCATTAAGTTCTAAATAGCCTCCAGACTGTCTGTCCGCAGATACAACTTCCCCAACTTTTAATTGGACTCATCTTTTATTCATGCAGCCACACAGTTGACATTGCTAATCATGAACAAAGCCCACAGTCTATTGTGTCTCTTCTAAAATAAGCTTTTGGCTTTATAATCGCCCATCCATAGCTTTGACATAATCTGTGTGGCTGATCTGTGAAAATATTGTGAAATATTGTCCTAATGATGTCATAAATAAAACAATTCATTCATTTATAAATAAAAATATAAGATTATTTTCTCCTTTATTCCTCATATACTGCATCCAGAGAAATATTTACTATCACACTTACCAATAGCAGAAGAGCCGGGCTGGCTGCCCTCGTAGACCGTAACGTGGTCTCCGCAGACCTCAGGGACCAGGTCAAAGGAGGTGAATGTCAGTCGGACCCTCTGGCCTTCAGGCACTGTGATTTTCCACTGATCACACACAAAACATAATGTAAAAAAAATCTTTATAGAAATATTGGTCCTAAAATAGTTCAGAGAATAAATGTATATTCTGAGTTAAATATTTATTTCCAAGTGCATTATGATGTACTCCAGCCTAACATCCTCACAGAAAGGTCAGCAGTGTCTCCTCAGATGTTAAAAAACTCACTGTAAGTAAATGTGAGAGTGCACTTTAGCTGTCACCTTTGAACATTTAATATTGTGTCTCTTGTTTATGTGTCTGTGGCCGTACCTGGTATAGTGCTGCATTTGGGTAGTCCTTCTCAGGGGAGCCGGGGGTCATCAGATCCCCCTGGTCACCTTGCAGAAAGCCACCGGCCCCGGCTATTTCTGGAAGCAAAGACGGAAGGCACTTTAGCATCACATACAGTATATTTCAAGGATACTCGCAATACAACCCTACACACGCACACACGCGCACACACACACACGCACACACGAACACACACACATGTGCGCTCACTCACACACACACACACACACACACACACACACACACACACACACACACACACACACACACACACACACACACACACACATTTGTGAGGAGACCCATTGACATAATGCATTCCCGTGAACTAAATGCCACACCCCTACCATAAGACTAACCCTAACCTAAACCGCATTCTAACCTGATCCTTGAAACCTTTTCGAAACCCTCAGATTGGCCTTTTAAGGACTGAGGACCAGACAAATTGACCTCACTTTCCAAAAATGTCCTCACTTCAATTGTTAAAAGCTAAAACAGGTCCTCACAATGACGCTTGTACAAGTACACACACACACACACACACACACACACACACACACCATTTCTCCTTACCCTACCCCTCTCATACCCTATCACCATTTCTACAGTGTTTACCTTCTAGTTCAATCATATTCTGTAAAATACACATTCAACGTTATGAAAGAGTGGAGGCAGTTTTCCCGTTGAAGTGGATTGCCTCTCATCTTCCTACCTGGTGCTTGCGCTGGAGACACAGCTTTGTAGAAGGCCTTGAATCCTTGGTCTGTTTTTCTGTCGTTGGTGTCGAAGTAGACCGTCAGTCGGTTTGAGAGGGACACCACAGGCATGGGCTTGGTGTAGCCGCAGTATTTACCTGTAAAATACCACACAGATTATGTAGGAAGAGAGAGTACAATTCTGTACTACTTATGCATACACAGACAAAAGGAGTAGATGGTTAATTGTCAAAATAAAACCTCTAGTCTAATCCTGTTTACCAGTAGCAAACAGTATGTTTAGTACGTGACTCTGTGACTATTCACTCATTTGCCTGGATTCATTTTAACAACTGTTTTCTGTGTTTATATTTCATTTAATACTATTTGCATAATCTTTGCCACCACTGTTTGTTTTTCTTTTACTTAAAGCTGGGGTGGAGAAGTTGGGGAGAAAATAGCAGTTGGGATAGAGATTTTAATTCAAATACCTCAACCGCTCTACTTGTTCTCTTTGGTCCCTCCCCTATGGTCCCTCCCTGACACGCTCTATAACACCAACAACGTTGTGCCAAAGTGAATGGACAGTCCCAACAGCCAATAAGAACAGAGAATCGGATTATTTTTTATTTTTTTAGAATCAGAGCCTCGCTCTGATTGGTCAAAGTGTACCGCTCATGTTAATTTTGACCAATCAGAAATCACATACCCCAGCTTTAATTATTTATGTATTTATTATTATCCGCATCAATTCTCAATATATTATTTTCCTCACACTTACAGGGGCTTACACACTGTGTTTTTGGCGTTTTGAATTCAAAATCTCATCAATAAACCATAAATAAATAAGAAAATAAAGTAAAAAAAACATCACAAAATGATGCAAAACAAACAAGAATCCAGAAAAGATTTTGTGTTTCTCTCAGTCTGTGTGTTTTGACATTGGGCGGCGTATTAAATCCCGAATCCTGCTGTCTTCTAAATCCTCCCATGGCTGCATGTGTAAATATTGGAAGCAGAACACTGTGAGGGAGATTATTGCCAAGCCTTTGAATCTAAACTACACTGCTTTAAACTCTGCAGCGTCTTTTGGAGAGCTATTGGTGGAGTGTGTGTTACTCTAGAGTAGCGTGTGGGGCTCATAGATGGATGGATGGGCTGATTTGAGCATGACTTCAAAGCTGAATCTGCAAGCTGAAAGAGCTGTCTGTCTGTCTGTCTGTCTGTCTGTCTGTCTGTCTATCTATCTATCTATCTATCTATCTATCTATCTATCTATCTATCTATCTATCTATCTATCTATCTATCTATCTATCTATCTATCTATATATCTACAGTATATTCTCCTTTCTTGTTTGAATTAAAGGTGCACAGGTGTGTCAGAGAAGTGAACATTTTCCAAGGTATATTCTCATAGCTGAATTAACAACTGCGTAGTGTACCTTTAATGTGCAAATTGTATTTCTTTTATTACCAATGATTCCCAGCGTGTCTTTCAGCGTGATGAAGTCGGCCGTGCAGAGCTCCGTCTCCTCCAAAGCAAACTCCTCAAACCACAGATGGATCACCTGCAACAGAGACATGCACAGGTGTTTCATTAGCTTTTTCTCTCAATCAGTGAGGCTGGTAAGAGAGAGACTGGGCTGGTGGCAGGGAAGGCAAGGAAGTGTGAAATATGAAATATGAGTGCACGCATGAGTACATGTGCGAGTGTGTCTGTGTGTGTGTATATACGCATGCACGCCCTCGCCTCTGTGCCTCTGCATGTGTGTTTTAAAGCTATAGTGCGTAACTTTTTTTGTCCTCATGGGGAATTGTGAGTAATTACAACAACACTGTCGGTGCATTTACATAAGGTAAGCCTTCCGTGATCGCGTATGGACTTTATACCGTCTGTTGTACATCCAGGTTTTTTTTTAGCTGTATATATAGCATATATTCATATTAAAAAAAAGTGACACACTGTAGCTTTACAGATAACAAAAAGGAACGCAGAGATATAAAAAGACAGAAAGGAAAAGCCGCCACAGCATCAGGCGAGCAGGAGGGCAAGCCGTACAAACAGAGCCAGAAGAATGCAGGATTTAGGTTTGTCCTGTGGGCCTGTGGAGCAGAGCTGAGGAGAGGCAGCCATCTGTCTACGATGCTGCCTCTGCTTTCATCCCCAGCTGTCCTTCACTGCTTGGTCTCACACATTAAAAGACATGAGTTGAAAGTGTTTTTTTAAGGAAGGAACATTATTTCAGCTTATATTACGGTATGATCATGTGTCCTTACTAGCATTTTGTGTTTCTTCAGTGCCTTGTAAAAAAAAAATCAGAAACAGTCTTTTGATAAAGGCTATGTTTTGCTCCATTTTTGAAAACTGTGTAACTCTGAGAACATGAACAATAATTGTGGCTTGACAATTCATCAACTATTATACTATTTTTTTTAACCTATAAACTGCTATAAACTTATTAGTACTTTATTTCCTGTTCTTGATTTCAATTGATGGGGGATCCAATAAATCCTAAAATGTTACATGACTATTTCTAAAAAAAAACATCAAAACTGGCGCAGCTGGATCATAAAATGTCTGTTTAATGTATGCAATCTTGTGGCCACTGGTTTCGGGTTCGAGATTTTTGGGTGTGTTTGGATGTGTTTAAAGTGGGCAATATGCATCTGGATAACAGATAGCTCAGTGTGCACAACCACTGGCTTTGGTATGTGAGACTTGGGCGGCAGTGGCGAAGTGGGTAGGGAGTTCGCCTCTGGTGTGCAGGGTCGGAGGTTCGATCTCCCCGTCTCCCCGCCACATGTCGAAGTGTCCCTGGGCAAGACACTGAACCCCGAATTGCTCCCGATAGTTAGCTTAGTTAGCTTAGCACCCTAGTGCTAAGCCTACCCTGCGTGGTAGCTGCTGCTATCGGTGTATGAATGTGTGTGTGACTGGGTGAATGTGTACAAAAACAATGTAAAGCGCTTTGAGTCTGTGATAAACGGAGATATAGCGCTATACAAGTCCATTTACCATTACCAGACTGGGGTTCGAATGCTGGTCAGTGTGCAGCAAGTCCAGTGTGGGCCCCTTAGACAAGACCTAATGCTATCTACCTAACTCAAATAGGACTGGTAAGCTCACTTCTTTCTAACTTCGCACGTCCAGATTTCATTTATTTACAAACTCAGCACCAACTAATGCATCACTTTACATAATTTATGAGCCTCCAAGCTGCTCTGGTACCACAAGAGGCTTTACTTAACATTTTCCTCATATGCCTGTAATGCATATGTGGAAAATTCCCATTGGGTTCCCTTTAAGATGATGACTATATAATTGTTTATGATAATAATAATAATGGCTGAAGTGCTATTTTTATTTCCACAGACTTCGCTGATAGAATCTAAAGGAATACTTCACCCATATGGAACTGGCGTTCTATCATTATAAAATCACTATTATGATATAACGAATGAGGTTTTTCTTCCCTCAGTCTTCCCTCAGTCTTCCCTTGGCCAAGCTGTCCTGTTAACCCTAACCCTACATTTTACCATGTGTGATATCACACTAGTAAAATGTAGGGTTAGCCAGTGAGACCACAAAACACTCTTTCTGCCTTTTCTCAGGCTAGGATGAACCGTTTTAATTTTTTTTTTTTGCACATTTATACTATAGGATCTCAGAGTTCCATACACCTTCATATTCCCACCGGTGAAGTAGGTCTTTAAGAAGAGTCACCTTGTCAGGGTCCACGGTGATCTGCCAGGTGCAGCTCTTGCCGTTGTCGTAGCTGTTGGGATAGTTTCTGCTGGTGAAGGTTCCAGACTCTCCTGATAGCTCCTGAGGACTGCCACAGCCCGAGTCCGGCCCTGGGAATGTATCACAAAGAAGGACGCTTGATACTGTGTCATGTATTCCTAATTTAATTTAGCAACTTCAAACATTGTCAATTTAATGGTACTGCCTAGAAGAAAGAAGAAAAATAAACTATTCCACTACCCTCTCCAGTGCTCCTGAACAGACTTTGATATCACTCTAATTGCTGCCTACCTACGTAGTGCCACCAGCTCATCCATGCAGGATTCAAATTCTTCTCTTTTGTTCGTTTTAGTTTTGCAGGTATTTGATCATAAATGTAATGAAAAGTAAAGGGTTCCCCAATTCTTCCTGAGGGGGAGTTGAATTGGCAGAACCAGATTTTGTAAAAATCTTTGGTAACACTTTACAATAAGGTACACAAAAAAAGAGTAGTTACCCTTTTTAAAAGGTAAATTTACCTTTTAAAAGATAAATTTACAAAGGTAAATTTACCTTTTAAAAAGGTAAATTTACCTTTCCAAAAGGTAAATTTACCTTTTAAAAGATAAATTTACCTTTTTAAAAGATAAATTTACCTTTCCAAAAGGTAAATTTACCTTTCCAAAAGGTAAATTTACCTTTCCAAAAAGGTAAATTTACCTTTTAAAAGATAAATTTACCTTTTTGTTCATTATGAGCCACCGGAGCCACCGTACTGTGTTGCCTCATCCAATCAGAATGCCCGGTGGGCTAGTTCACTTTTACCTCCTGTTTATCGGAGCGCAGTTTTATTGAATGCTTTGATTAAATGTAGTCGTTAAACTCGTGTGATCCATGACTCATACAAACACATAAGAACTTTCTACAAGGAGGGCATGACAATGAGTATAGCCATGTCAACTTTGTGCAGATATGCAGTCACTGGGACTATTCAGGAGAAAAGCCCAGTCGGACCTCAGCAGCTGATCATGGGCGTAAAGCCGAAAGTGTGTCCCTCAGTACCCG
Source organism: Hyperoplus lanceolatus (assembly GCA_026929865.2). NCBI lineage: Eukaryota > Metazoa > Chordata > Actinopteri > Uranoscopiformes > Ammodytidae > Hyperoplus > Hyperoplus lanceolatus. The sequence continues at coordinate 31,568,972 of CM049399.1, read as the reverse complement.
ATGCGATCGCTGATTAATGAATGAACAGTAAAGAAATATTCAAATTAATTGTATTGATTATGGGGCCCATTGTAGTCCGGAAACCAAGGCTATTGCCTACGTTTTCCTATGGCTAGGTTCACCTCGTCTGCACACAAAAACACACACACACACACACACAGACATCGTTATTGATGAATGAGAGGGTGATCCTGCTGTGAAACTTTTTTTTATTTGGTGAATGCTCAGCGCCACCGTATAAATGTACCTTTTAAAAAGGTAAATTTATCTTTAAAAAGGTAAATTTATCTTTAAAAAGTTAAATTTACCTTTTAAAAAGGTAAATTTATCTCTTAAAAGGTAAATTTATCTTTTAAAAGGTAAATTTACCTTTCCAAAAAGGTAAGTTTACCTTTTGGAAAGGTAAATTTACCTTTTAAAAAGGTAAATTTATCTACTCTTTTTTTGTGTACCTTATTGTAAAGTGTTACCAAATCTTTTATCTCCTGTTGCTGAGACGTCACCTATATCACACTGAACACTTTGACCTGCTGTTAGCGCTAAAAAAATAGCCGGGGGATCATTAAAGTGACAATGAGGAACTTTCGGTTTTTGTTGATTGTAGCGCCCTCTATGGACAGACGCAGTAGCGTTTGTATGACACTAGCGCCTGCTTTCCTCAAGATCTTTGAAAGCACATGCTGGTGGTCTGTGCATTTGTTTAAGAAGCAAGTGAAAGAGAGACCAAAGGATGCATTGCGATGAGGTAATGTATCAATACGTGACTATATAAGATTAATAATGGTGATATCATTATGGTGAAGCCAAGTAAACTTTGATTTAGTACAGTTCGGTAAACACAGAATGTCTGGTCTGCCTGCCATAAATCGTTTTGGCATTAATAATATTGTGGAGGGAGATTAGCCAGCCTGACTATACATTTGAAAGAGGACAATGTTCCTGCAGACAGCCTCCTGCTGTTCTGGGTCAGCCTGCCCCACCCACGATTATAATATGAATGTATATCTCAACCTGTCTGCCTCCCAACCTGTCTCCCCCTCCTCTTCCCCCACCTAGCTTACCTGTCTACCTGTCTCCTACGTCCCCCTCTTTTGCCTGTCTCTCCCACTCAGATCAACCTGACCCCTCCCATGTTTTACAATAACAATGTATGTACAGTATCTCACAAAAGTGAGTACACCCCTCACATTTCTTCAAATATTTCATTATATCTTTTCATGGGACAACACTGAATAAATGACACTTTGATACAATGTTAAGTAGCGTGTGTACAGCTTATATAACAGTGTGAATTTACTGTCCCCTCAAAATAACTCGACACACAGCCATTAATGTCTAAACTGCCGGTTACAAAAGTGAGTACACCCCTGAGTTAAAATGTCCAAATTGGGCCCAAAGTGTCAATATTTTGTGTGGCCACCATTATTTTCCAGCACTACCTTAACCCTCTTGGGCATGGAGTTCACCAGAGCTTCACAGGTTCCCACTGGAATCCTCTTCCACTCATTCATGACAACATCACGGAGCTGGTCGATATTAGAGACGTTGCGCTCCTCCATCTCCCGTTTTAAGAAGCCCCAAAGATGCTCAATAGGGTTTAGGTCTGGGGACATGCTTGGCCAGTCCATAACCTTTACCCTCAGCTTCTTTAGCAAGCCAGTGGTCGTTAGGAGGTGTGTTTGGGGTCGTTATCATGCTGCAATACTGCCCTGCGGCCCAGTTTACGAAGGAGGGGATCATGTTCTTCTTCAGTATGGCACAGTACATGTTGGTATTCAATGAACTGTAGATCCCCAGTGCTGGCAGCACTCATGCAGCCCCAGACCATGACACTCCAACCACCATGCTTGACTATAGGCAATACACACTTGTCTTTGTACTCCTCACCTGTTTGCTACCACACACTCTTAACACCATCTGAACCAAATAAATGTATCTTGGTCTCATCAGACCACAGGACATGGTTGCAGTCATCCATGTCCGTAGTCTGCTTGTCTTCAGCAAACTGTTTGTGGGCTTTATTTTGCATCATCTTTAGAATAGGCTTCCTTCTCGGACGACAGCCATGCAGACCAGTATGATGCAGAGTGCGGCGTATTGTCTGAGCACTGACAGGTTGACCCCCCACCCCTTCAAGCCCTTCAGCAATGCTGGCAGCACTCATACGTCAATTTTCCAAAGCCAACCTCTTGGTATGACGCTGAAAACGTGCACTCAACCTTCTTAAACTGGGCTGCATGGCAGTTTTGCAACATGATAATGACCCCAAACACACCTCCAAGACGACCAGTGGCTTGCTAAAGAAGCTGAGGGTAAAGGTGATGGACTGGCCAAGCATGTCCCCAGACCTAAACCCTATTGAGCATCTTTGGGGCTTCTTAAAACGGGAGATGGAGGAGCGCAACGTCTCTAATATCGACCAGCTCCGTGATGTTGTCATGAATGAGTGGAAGAGGATTCCAGTGGGAACCTGTGAAGCTCTGGTGAACTCCATGCCCAAGAGGGTTAAGGTAGTGCTGGAAAATAATGGTGGCCACACAAAATATTGACACTTTGGGCCCAATTTGGACATTTTTTCTTAGGGGTGTACTCACTTTTGTTGCCTTCAGTTTAGACATTAATGGCTGTGTGTCGAGTTATTTTGAGGCGACAGTAAATTTACACTGTTATACAAGCTGTACACTGACTACTTTACATTATATAAAAGTGTCATTTCTTCAGTGTTGTCCCATGGAAAGATATAATGAAATATTTGAAGAAATGTGAGGGGTGTACTCGCTTTTGTGAGATACTGTATATTAGAACTGTCTGCCTCTCAGCCTGTCTCTCCTCCAAACCCACTGTTAGACGCTTCCCCCCTGGGGAGTAAATGTTCCTTAAATATGGGACGATTTAAGGAAAGGTGGTCACTCCTTGTAACATACTTACCTGTGTTGGAACTAGTGACCCTCCGCGGAGTTTCTTGCTATTGATTGAAAATAAACCTTTTTTCTTTCACAACGTATCATTGTTGGTTTTTATCACCACAGAAAAATAGGCTTATTTTCTCTTGCTTATTGTTACGGGTCATTTATGATCATCAGAGGAAAAATGAGAGTGTTTCATTAACATTCAGAGTAGCAGCATGCTTTCCCTTGCGGCTGTAGCAGATTTAGTTTGGGATTTCGGAGCGCAGCTGTGCTTAATGACAGAAAATGATTTAAATAAAAAAAAAAAAAAAAATTCAAAAATAATTTGTCACTTAGGCAGAAATTAACTGTCAACATGATCACAGTGTTGTTTCTGTTATGTAAAACGAGCCATCTCGTTTTGGGGTTAATGATCCTTTTAATGTATTTCAATAAGGCAAACTAGGTTTTACATTTTAGCCCTGAAAATAGTACACAAATAAATAATATGGACCAAGTAACAGCCGTTTTGCAAGTCACTCTTTGTTGAATATCTGCTAACACACTTGTAATAATGGCAGCCTTGTTGGTAGAATACTCGGATGACCTGTAATGCTAAAAAGCAAATTGCCTGATATATTTGTCTCACCTCTTTACTCCTTTTGTGCAAACCCAAACCATTCACCCCACTGCAATTTTACAAAGAAAACTAGGCAGCGCAAATGTGTCTGCTCTCAGAAAGCCATTTCACTCTGAAGAACTATCGTTTATTTTCTGAACGAGACCAGAATAAATAATGCGAAGAATGAAATTGGAAAGAGATGTAGAAGCAGGAGGGGGGTTCTACTACTTGGCCTGTTATATTACAGCAAGCCCCCACTACTGATGTAGTAATGACACATACATTATTGCTATAATATTTCTGACGGTGCAGACATCAAGCACAAACATTTAACATTGTAATAATAAGACAATTATTCCTTATCCTAGTCTCCCTCTTCTCTGCTCTGTACTTTCATTTCCTTGGCATGAGAAAGAGAACGGGACCCTAAGATCACTCAGAAAAACGTATAGCTCTGGAAAAAAAAATTAAGAGACCAGTCTGGATTTTTCTTAAATCTTCATCTCTACATTACTTGATGGAAATGCTCTTAATGACAATATCTTTGTGGGGGAATTTGGTAGAATTGTTGTCAGTAGTTTATATTATAAAACCAAAATGTTCATTCTACTCAAACATATGCCTCCAAATAGTAAAACGAGAGACACTGCATATTTGGATTGGTCTCATTTTTTCCAGAGCTGTATTTGCATCTTCCCCCAATCCAAACCTTTCACATCACAGAAAATGACTGCTAATTGATTTGCTGTCAGAGAATCCTGTAGTCATGTTGGTTGCTGAAAATATGGCTAGCTACCTTCAAATGAAAATACCAATGAGTTTATTATGTCAATCATTTCACAGTTTTATCTGGTGACTTCATAATTTATAGTCGTACTGCTCTTTCCCCCTAGTTTATAGCTTTTTTTTTTAAAATTTACTATACTGCTACAATATCGGGGGTTAGGGTTGATTTTCCCTTAAGATCTTGGACTTGGACATTGTTTGGTACCCATGAACCACAGCTAAACAGAACAAGTAGCTTATTGAATGATAAATGCTCTATGTAATCTCTGTGGGACGAGAGGTAGAATTGCTAGAATTGCACAGGTTTATGAAAAAATAAACAAAATTAAACCAAAAAACCTGGAGAAGATTTGTGTGCCTCTTGTATAATCCTATATGCTGTTAAAATTCCAACTTCTAAATCTCAGTACAGACCATCATTTGCTTCCCAGTCAAGCTCTCACTTTATTCAAATTCTTCACTGTAGCTGTCTCGTCTCTTTATATTTCTCCAAAGCTTCTTAACCAAGCACTTTACATATTACTCCATTTTATCTGGCAAGGACTATACACTCAAAAGTATAGGCAAATATACACACACAAGAGATATCAAAACAGAACCGGCAAAATAATGCAGCATATTCTAAAACATTGTACCTCAGATTCCTTTGTCTGTATATATATATAACACAGTATGTGATATTGATGTTGCCTATGTTTTGTGTTTGTTTTTATTGTGCAAAAAAAAAAAAATGCAATAAGACACAATGCATTTTTTAAGTGTACTACTAACTCACTCAAAAGTATGCAAATAAACACAAGACATTTCATAACAGAACCAGCACAAAAATGCAGTATATCTTAAAACATTGTAGGCCTCAGATATCTTTGTATGCATATTTATGTTCCCTATGTTTTTGTTCTCTTTTATTGTGCAAAAAAAAAACTACAATATGACACAATGCATTTTTCTAAGTGTATTTTCAACAAACTCACCTTCTACATGAGTGGACGAGTCGCTTTTCTCGGTGAGGTAGACGACCACCAGGCCGATGCAGGCGCCGGTCATTGCCACAAACAGAAAAATCAGACATTTTTCCAGGGTGCTGAAACCCTTAGACCGAGAGCTTCCCTTCTCCACATCCTCTTTCATGGTTAGCTGTGTGGAGCTAGCACCAAACTGTGCCTCTTCCGACAGTACACCAGCTTATTAGCAACTCAAGAGAGGGTATATCTGGACTTTGCAACACATATGAAGGTTAAGCTTCCTTCAAGGGGGCTGGATGAGCCGTAAATCACACGCTATCATCACTTGCAGTTAATGTGTATTGATACAGCTGGTGTTCCAATCAAAAGGCCATCGGGGATATCGTCCAAAAGATAACTGATAATAATAGAAATAGAAGATAGAAGATAAAACGCAAACCACTCACCTGTTGCACAGAGGAAAGCTGCAGTTTTATAGGTTAAAAGTCATAACCATTATTCACCAATACTCAGAAATTTGTCAAAATAACTCATTATTAATTTGACAAATAGGTTAATTCCTCCGGTTCCTTGACTCCCACTCAGGGTGAAGACATTAGGGTAAAGGTTAAGCTGTGATGACACACGTGGACTGTGGAATGAACAGACAGTAAAGTATTTCAAGGCCTTTTTTCTTGTTTCACACTGCAGTTTGGAGATCATGTTGGTATTGTGTCGGTTATTCCTATGTGTTCACTCACAGTTTTAAGCTACAGCTATACAAATTCATTATCTCAAAAACCGATGGCTAAGTGTTTCATTTATTGCTCTTTCATAAACAGCAATTGACATAATCAACAGATTTAAATCAGCTTTAGGCCTTGAACAGAGATCTTAAGGGCCATAGTCGTTGTTGTTTTTAAACTACAATTTACAGTATTGTACCTCTGTGGAACTCAAAGTGCTTTATAGCTGACGATAAAATGGTAAGGAAAGAATCTTGGTTCATACAGCATTGACTGTGATGTGAAAACCGGAAAGTTGTTGGCCTGACAGCAAAGCAATTGTTGCTACATTATAAACATTATTTATTGTAATGATACAAGTTTTGATTATAGTCGCTTTAAAAACAAGTCACAAAATCATTTTGAAATATTTACGAAAATGTAAAAGACACGTGAAAATAACATAACATCATAACTGCAGTGTCTATCCGAAGAATTTCTTTCACAGACCTGAATACTTGAATAGTTATTTTCTGTGTCGACTCAGTTTTAAATATAAAAAGGAGGATTCACTTTTGCAGTGTTGAGGACCTCACAGAGTGACACAGTCCGTGCTGTAACTGAGCCCAGAGGTAATAATGAGCTTTCCCCGGGAGCGTTCTAGTGTCGTGCCGAATCTCTATTCAAAGAGGTTCAATTGGATTTCATCAGAATTATCTCTTGGACTCACTTTTGAAGATGTGAGAATCTGAATCAGCAATCTGTCCGTCTGTGCAATTTTGGCAATATCAAACTAATTATGCTAATAGTGCCTTAGAAGTTGAGATTTTTGGTTCAGCGTATGGAAAACCTTTTTCTATCTATCTATCTATCTATCTATCTATCTATCTATCAATCTATCTATCTATCTATCTATCTATCTATCTATCTATCTATCTATCTATCTATCTATCTATCTATCTATCTATCTATCTATCTATCTATCTATTTTTCTATCTATCCCTCCGTTACCATTCACCTTTGTCGGTTTTAATGTTGTTTTTCTCGCTCCACCAGGGGAACAATGATTTATGGCCCACATCTGTCAGCCATTATAACACAGTCACTAATGAATCCATGGAAGGTGACCCTTGGGTATATACAGTATGTGTGTATTTGTGTGTGCTTTTTTTCAAACGTTCATATTTGAAAATTTATGATCTGCTTCAAAGGTTATGAGCTGAATGCCAAGCAATCACTGATGAGTTCTAAAATGTGTGTGTGTATTTGTGCGTGTGTGTATGTGTAAAAGAAGAGAGAGAAAGGCAAGACATAGGCTGTGTTACAAATCTCATACTTTTTCCTTTTTCTATTCTACATACTACAGCTGGCCTTAAAAACTATCTAGTTTGCATGTAGAATACATACAATAGGAACATACTTTTACTTGTTTATTTTGTCATAACATCACGCCTTGTAATTGCCTGTTGTTTATCTACCCGTCGCATTGCTGGTTGTAGTCACACGTAGGCTCAGTTGATGTGACGTCACTTCCATTGCACACTGGATTGTGGGTCAGAATCACCCAAAAAGCATGCTGATTTCCACACTTAAAATCCCGACAGTATGTAGCAGTAGGGAACCCGGGTATTTTTAAAGATGCTGCATCTATAACCATAAGAATTGGGACATCCTAAATCTTTTTCTACCATACTCAATTGCAGGGAAGTACGGGTATTTGAACGCAGCCATATAGACATTTAGGAAGACACAAGACACAGTAACTAAAGGTCACTATACGCTGCAGAAAACCAGGAAATTTCTGTTAAAGGAAGACACCGGCCCCAACACCGCTGCACCACGAACAAATGTAGGCCACATACTCCACGGGGAATGGGTCAGCCATAAGGAGGAAGAGCCTCTCTATAGCTATCTGGCTGCTACGATACAGGGATGAATACGGGAGAGGAGAATTAGCTGTAGATAGCCTACATTCTGCAGAGCCTAGGCCAGCAGCGGAAGCTTAAAAATCACCTCGCTGTTACTGGCTTAGGATGCACAATTATGATATCATTGTGAAAACAGTGAAAAGGAGTGTCTGGGAAAAGGGAGAGAGATAAATTGGCAGCATGGCACAGTGTGAGGAAAATAGGCACAGACGCGAACACAGAAGGTGAAAAATGAGTGCGAAAATTAGCACAGACATGGTCGGAAATGGTTGGATCTGGAGCCTTATGTTATGTAGAATAAAGTGTCAACACACTAGGCAATCATCATCAGCCAACTCCTAATTATTACACACTCCACAATCTCAAAATATGATCTGTAAACAGTGATTAAGACACGTGGCAACCGTGATAAAAGTGAATCTAATACGCCACATAGGATCTGTGGGTGGATAGATGTTATCAGGATGACTGGATGTCTGGATAATGGCTCCTATTGAAGTACTGTCACATCTGCAGAGCCTCTATCTATAAGGAGATTTCCTATACAAGCTAGAGAAGCTGATGTATTTATGGTGCTGAATGGGTCACTGAAAGCTGAATCTCAAATCCCAATGATGACTTTAATTATAGCTCAGAATTCCCACATTAAGGGTGCAGATAGCAAATCTGGAGAACGCTTGTTGTCTAAGAGGTGTTTTGTCAAAATGTGAATGTTTCCTCATGATCCACTACCTGTCTGTACTGAAAAAAAAGTGTTCATAAACAGCCTAGGCTCTGTAAAAGGGTATGTTGTTAGCTATACAGTGGGCTCCCTTTCTTTACATGCCCTTTGTTAACATGCCCGTTTACAGAGCCTAGGCTGTGTATTAACACCAGATTTTTTTTCAGGTATAGCAATCATGAGGAGATATTCACTGATTTTGACTTAAACCAATTTGGACTACACGCGTTCTCCAGAAGCGCTGACTACCTTTAAGATATTTAGAATATTATGAATTATCCAATTGTTGATAAACATCTTTCACATGTTTATGAAGGAAGCAATACAGATCTGCAGGTCAACTTATTAAGAGATTCATTTCTCAACAGCGCGTAGTGCCAGCACCATTTGTTCCAACATCTCAATGGGAGTCAGGACTAACCCCTTGGGCTGTAACAGGGGGCTTCTGCTTCCTCTCACGGTCCATTGCTCTTTAGTTTTTAGCCCCTGACAGTCTGCCTGGGAGTTTCCTTGTTAAGTGGTAACACTTTGAAAGATTATTATTCCACTCTCAAGCTGTGTATTAGTGCTGAACTGTCGCAGTCATCAAATATATGCTTTTAACAGCACATTGGAACAGGTTTAACCCGTTCAGATCCCAAATATGATAAAATAAAAATAAATAAAAATTGTAATGGTGAATTTCAATTCTATTGGAATGAACAGAGAAGCTTAACGGTACAGTGTGTAATTTTGGCGATTGGGCAAAGTTTGAGATTTATCCCATTTATCCTAAGTTTGTTCTAAAAAAATGCCAATTCATTCTACACACTGTACCTTTAAGAGACGCGCTGTCTAACGCATTGTTGGTTTTGGTATTCTCATTGAATTTGTTGAAATAAAAAAAAATACATAGAATAAAATCAGCCTTACCCTATCATTTTCTGACAGTAGAAACAGAAAAAAAATAAGCCAGAGAAAGTTGACAATGACATAATGCAACAAACTTTCAAGGACAGATTGAAACCCGGTACATGAGATCACAGGGTCAACACTACACTCTGCCCTGCTGGATACCTTTCCCCATATAGGAATATATATAGTGCTATGTACCCAAGGCATGTGTTAATTAAAAGTATCCATGGAGGATGTGGAGCGCAGCCAGTGAGGTGAATATTGAAAGCGAGTTGAAAGTCGTCCTCTGGTTACTATAGCAGTGGGTGGTAATTGTCCATTCGACTCTGAAATCCCTCTCCATGTTCCTTGTCATTGGAATAAATCTCCCCCTGTGCCAACCACCGCCTGTGGCCCAAACTAATCTGCACTTCCAAATGGGAACCAGGCATAAAGACACAATGGGTAAGGGGGGGGGGGGGGTTATTAAAAATTTAAACGTAGCTAATTAAAGCATGTGTAAAAAAAAAAAAGGTCTGAATTAAGGACGGGCATACAGATATGGTTGACTTGAAATAGTGAAATCAACCTAGACTGGAACACTTAAATGTACCTGAGGCTGAATTTTTGGATAAGTGATGTGAGTCTGGCAGCTTTCCAGCAGCACTGTATGAGAGAGCGGCCTTGAAAAAGAGATTATGCATGTAAAGAGGTCATGGGCGCCTTCCATAAATCTTCACGGGCTCTTGTACTTACACAAATCTGGACAGGTAGGATGGGACAGATAAAAAAACAACCTAAGCCACTTTTCTGTCACATAGAAGCGGCTCTACTCTCCTTAAGCGCCTATGAGTTTCTACACACACTGCATTCCAATGACTATACTTTCTGCTATTTAGTAGGCTATGGTAGAAAAAAGATGTCCCAAATTCCTGTGGTCAGGTTTATTATGCTTAGGAATACCTTAGAATATAGATTTTTAGTGTTGAAAACAGCATCCTATTTCGGCGATTCTGACCAACATCCAGTGCGCACCGAAAGTAACGTCACATCGACGGAGCCTCCATTTGAAATCACTCGGGGTGCGACGCATAGACATAATAAAGAGCTATGGTCTATGGTGCGACGGATATATAAGGAAGAGCAGAGGCAAGATCAAGTCGCAATGTTATGATGAAATAAATAAGTAAAAGTATGTCCCAATTGTATGCCTACAGCATAGATTATTTTTATGATCAGATGTAGAATGCAATTGCGATCTCTGAGCAATCACTGTTTAGTACCTAGTACCCACTTTTTTGGAACTTCGCTGAAGTGTACTCAAAAGTAGGTATGTACTTTTACATAGATGAAAAATCAAAAAAAGGGGAATGGAGTTGAGTAGCCTAGAGCCGGTACCATGTAATGGAAAGGAGTGTTGAGTTGTGATTTATTCTGATCTCTGTGGATCAAAAAAAGGCGTTAGGATTAGGCGCTTCAGTATACGCTTCACTTCTACAGGTTATGACATTTCACAGCGTAGAGAACACATTAAAGACTAGAGGACACACACACACACACACACACACACACACACACACACACACACACACACACACACACACACACACACACACACACACACACACACACACACTTCTGTCAAATCCTGACATTAACATGAAGTGGCACGCTTGTTAAGACAATAACTGCAGCCGCCTGAAATCAGCGTTACACCCGTCGGGACAGTCGTTTCACACTGAACGGAAGAGTTCACCATCGAAGAACACTTTCTTCTTTCTACTTGTTTAGATGAAGCAAAGCCTTTTGAAAAACATTTATGACATAATTATTTTAATTTTATCATGTATTAGACTGTTACACACACTTTTTTCATGGATCTGTGGGGGACCACCGTAACGTTATTTATTTGCCTCTACCCTAAAAGCTTTTGATCTGTTATTTATTCTGAGCTGTCTTGGGGTTTTCTAAACTATCTGATTTAAAGCCCCACACAGCTGCGGCATGGAGCACACTTACAGATATGTTCCCTTGTGTTTCATGATTAGACCTCTTCTCAGCACGGCGCTTGATTAACCAACCTGTCAGTTTTGTTGCACCTGTTAGGGTCCCTAATCATTCATGTTATTAAGGAGAATTCTGTGATACCTCGGAAAGTCATTTCCAGCTTCTCAGTGCAATCTAATTGGAGGCTCCACGCCGGGTCCCCGTCATGTTGGATGGATGAGAGAGATGAGAAATGATTCCCATGATTTGCGAGTGCCACCGCACAGCTTGAGGCATTTGTGTGAGAGTTAAACACACTTCGCATTAACAATATGACACTATATCCATCAGATGGGGCGCCAAGTCAGATTTACTGTGTACAGTATGTTTTAGGAAAAGATCTAATTTTTCAGTCATAATTGGATTTCAACTCGGAGGTTGACTTGTACTCAACTGTATTTACAAGAGCGGCATAAGATTTTCTTTTTTAAATATTGCAGGTTAAGAGTAAGGGTATCTTCTGTTTAATAAAGAATGTCCTTGTACTCTAACATTGCTCTTACTCCTGAATTGCATCAATATAGCAGCTTTAATATACCTGCACATTTAAGGACTTAAAAGGTGCACTATGGTTTTGTTTATTTTCACAGAGCCTGCAGTAAGTTTACAAAACATATTTTTCTCTCCATGTAATTGTCAGTATTGAATAATTCTACAATCATCAAAGTAAAGTTATTTTGAGGCATCTGGAACCAAACGTTTAAGACTAGAATATGTGGGCCCTGCATGCTGTAAATAACAGCAGTGAAACAGTTGATTTTCCGGTAGCCTTCGAACTTCAAACAGTGTCCGACTCCGCGGGATCCAATTTTCAGCTGATGAAAGCTTGTTTATTTAGTTATGAGAATATACCTTAGAAAATGCTCCCGTTTCGGACACACCCATAGGTACACAGTGCACCTCTAAACTGTCAACAGCCCTTTTCCAGCCTTCTCTCCTATGACTATGCACTTACTCCAAATCAATCCATCTGTTCTTTGATCCAGACTTGGCAATGCTCAAGAAAACACTCCATCTTGTTTGTATAAATATCCCCAAGACTGGCTCTCTACCGTCCATCACTCAACGTTAAGAGTTTCAAAGAAATGCAGGTCATTTTCATCTCTGGCTGACACAACTCTGAACTTGGATCCACGTTAAGACTTGCATTCATTCATATTTCTATCCAGGCCTACGTGTGCAATCTCGGGTTGTTTATCTCCCTGTCAGTCAAAAGTAAAGAGTTCTGGAGCTAACTAGTTTTCTTCAATTCTAAACAAACTTCGTGCCCTCGTTAGAGATCAAAAAACCCCAAAGCGTCACAAAGCTTGACACTAATTTACCCCCAGCACCCTGAGATGCAGTCTGTCACTCCCTCACATCTCCTGCGGACTGCGCTGTCAGTGCCTGCGGCTCTTACTTCCCCCGACATGTGCACTTGGCTAAGACACACACACACACACACACACACACACACACACACACACACACAGCACACGCACACACACACACACACACACACACACACACACACACACACACACACACACACACACACACACACACACACTATCTCTTCTTGAGTTATTGATGTGCTTGATTTATCTTGTTTTTGTTAGTTTTTTATTTGGATGGCCTTTGAATTTCTGTAAAGCCCTACTGTGTTAAGGTGAGACACCGCAGGCAAAAACATTGTTTTTTCAAGCAATGGTAAAGTTTAATATTTTGCTTCCAAAGAATGTTTTCTTTCACAGTAGTGTTCATATGTTGTTTATGGTTTGTTATATTGTTTGTTTTATGAAAAAAAAAAAAAAATCCTAGAAACGTGCATTTTTAAGACCTGTACATAGTATTTTTGAAAAAAAGGCTGTATACAAAATCTTTTCTGGAAAAACTTTGGACACTAATATGTTGGTATTCATAGGTTTCTGAAAAAAATGAATACAAGAAAATAATCATTTTAAAGTAAGTAGTCAACATGGTTAGGGTTTGGGTTAGATACTGTAGGTTTCAAATTCACCTGCAGTTTCTCGCCTTAAACCTTTTTGTCAAGTAATGAGCTCAACAAAGATCACAACAGGGATGCTATGGCTGGTTAGAACGTCATCAGAAATAAAGAATGTGTAAAGCTCAACTTAGTTTTTTGTTGTTTTAATAGTAAACCAAAGTAGAACAGAGATTTAAACAGCGCATGTATGCATACAGTGCCTTTTTTTTTTTACCATAACGTAATCACCAACTGAAAAATAAATGTGCATGAAAAAAAATACAGCAATGTTACAAATATAGGGCCTCAAAACACCTCAAAAACATATATCGACTGCAATGAAATGTGGGTTTTAATATATATGCACAAATATTCTAACAGTAAATATTATGGCCACCCCATGATCAGTTCATTTGACTGTTTTACGGTTTGCATTTTACATCATACACCTTGCCTTTGTAACTAATACACACATGCACTTCACTATTATTGTCTTTATTTAATAAAAAAATCTTTTTCTCTCTTTTTATAATATCTGTTTCTATAAAAGAATGCATTTTTCATCTTATATTTCTATTTCCTACCTTCTTTGACCACAAACATCACATATATTTTTCTCTTTATGCTACAACACTCCAGTATATACTCACTTACAGCGATTTGTCTTTTCCATTTGTTTCACGTGGCATTTGCAATCATGTTGAGGGGAGAGGACAAACATTTTGACCTCCTGTAACAGGGGAGTATATTCTGACATTGTCTCTACCTGTGTGCCGATGCTTACTCCAGGACTGAGGAGGGAGGGGGGCGCGCACAGCAGGCCGGCCGTCTGACATTTCGCAGCATTGACCTGAAGACGTTCTGCTGTCTCCTTTTGTTCTTTTTGTCCTGTACTGGCGACGAAGGCTCCGCGGCGGTGACTGACTTCCTTATGGAGGTCCTGGCGATTATTTTCCTCTCCTGCTCCTTGATCTTGCACTGCAGGTGGCTCTGGATGGCGAAACCCAGGGACTCGGGGTCCACGGACGCCCCGTAGACCTCCCACGTCATGCCCTGCTCGTCCCAAACCACATCGTGAACACCCTTTTCTATATCAGCCTCTTCTTCCTTCTCTCTCTCCGGTTCTACCTTTTTCTTCCCAGACTTCCCCTCCTTCCCTTTACCCTTAGGCTTTTCTACAGGCTTTTCTACAGGCTTACCAGTTGTGTTCTTACTTGGATCTGTCTTTGATGTAGTGTTTGTTTGTATTGTGGCTGGCGGGGCCTGCTTAGCCTTGGTTGTAGCAGCTGCCTGAGACGGTTTTGCAGTATTGTTGCTGTCAGCAGATCCAGGCTTGGTAGCACTACTGACAGTCCCTGGGGGCAGCGCTCCTGATTTGAGAGATGGAGCTCCGGCTTTAGCTGCAACGGCTGTTTTCGCTGCACTTGTCTGGGGGATACCACCTTTCTCTGCTTGCTCCTTGACGTTGTTGCTGTGTTCGATATTGATTTGATAAACCGGCTGGGTGTTGCAGACGGCTGTCCCTGGGTCTTTCGCCTTCGACCCTAGCATTTTGTCGATCGAAGTTTCTTTCTGAAAAACTACGCTGGCATTTTGGTTTTGGTTGGGGCACATCTCCGCCTCGACAGTGAGTCTCTCTGGCCTGGGATCAGCGGAGGTGGACAAAGCCCCGCCAACATTCATCTGATGCAGTCCAACACCCCCGTCCGCCTGGTAGACTACAGCCAGTCTCTGGGGCTCCTCCCTGGGGACAGTAGCAATGCCAACACTCGGATTGCGGGTCACTGCGAAGGGCAGCAGACTCGGACTAGTGGCCACGGCCTTACTGCACGTTACAGCCACCGCCTGAACCTCCATGTCGTGACGCTGCTTGACTGGTGTGGACGACAGGGACGAGGTCATCGTAGAAGCTTCCCTGAACAGCTTAGATTGATGCTGTTGCTGCTGCTGCTTCAAATCAATGACAGCTGTGTCAATCTGGCTTACCTCCTCAGCCTGTCCGTTCGCCGCCATGTTTTTTAAAGCCAGTGGCGTAGTGGAGGAATCCGTCAGTGAAGAAACTGGTTGATGTTTATCTGAGGGGACTTGTGGTGTCTCCACCGGTGGCAAATCCTTCTCTGGAAGGGTTGAACTTGAATTCTCATTTGTAAGCCCGGCTTCCGTGTCTTTGCTCTTAGAGGCAGGCGTAGTGGAGCTGGGCAGAGCAGTAGTTGGAGTTGTTGATTCCATGTTTACTTTAGCTTTTGGTGTCTCATTTAGACTGACAGAGATCGCTGAACAGCTACCTACTTTATGATCAGGCTCTGGAGATATCAGCGGTAAAGCAGTGTCCTTGTTTGCGGGAGCTGAAATACTCCCTTTGATAATTTGTTGTGGTTCGGGGGCTGTGTGCCTTAATTCACAGGCTTTGTTGAGATTTATTTTATTTGAAGAAACGTTCTTATTACAGTCGTCTCTCACGATGGCTTCGGCCGAGGAAGATGTCAACTTCGGACTCTCCTTCACTGCACTTGGCCCTTCTATTCTGCAGTCATTGGTCAGCACGTCCATCTTTGAATCTGAGCGAGTGGGCAAAACATCCACCTCACACATTTCTTTGCCTTCAGTTGGTCTTAAAATTGTCATATTAGCATTAGCATCCATCTGGATGCCTTCTACACCTTTGCCTGGAGACAGCTCTTGCATGTGTTGGTCTCCACCTGTCATGGGCTCGGGTTTGGTCTGGTTTCCATTAGGTGGTACTGGTTGGTCAGACATAGAAGGGCCGCTAACCGGTTCACCTCCCTTTGAAGTTGGATTTAGCGGGTCTGGGATAGTGTTAGTGGGACAAGAAGCAGTCAGAGGTAAGTTATCCTGTTGGCGGTCCAGAGACGTGGTTTTTTTTGGACAATCCTGAGAGAGTTTAAGGTCCGGGTCTTTAGCCCAGTTTGCATTTGGCTCCTTATTGCCCAGTTTGTCCACCACAGCCACTGGAGGCACCATCTGGACCGACACAGCTGTCCTGTTTGGGTTAGTCCCCATCCCGAAAATTCACTGTCGCAAGTCTTTATGTGTTGACGTAATCCAAAGAGGAAAAACCTGTATGCCAACGCCCGCCAGTCACTTTCTTTGTGTAATTTCCTAAAGGAAGAAAAAAAAGACTTAGTTTGCTTTTAATGATTGAGCTTTTCACTTTTCATTAATCAAAAGTAATCAGCCTCCCGTAGTAAAGCCCACCCCTCGCCTAGATAAGCATTATGTAAATTGCATCAAGCATTCCTTGTAGTTCCTCCGAACTCATTAACATGCACTTTAATAAGCAGTGTGCTGGCATAAAGGGCCCAAGCACTGGAACCAATACTGAACCACATATTTGCCTAATTTAACATCTGCTTGGAATTAAAATGAATACATGTGATTGCAAATGAATCATCATAACATACAACCGTAATAACAGCACTCAGTCAGTCAGTGCAATGCAGAGTGTAAACAACTCTGTGTATTTTCTTTATGCTGTGATGACTTGTTGATTTCTTAGATTTTGTTTGCTTTTCATGTCTTTTATGTCTCTGTATGTACTGCTCTTTGGCTCTCGGTCCTAATTAAGGGCCAGGGGAATAAATTAACGTTACTTTAAATGTGATTCAAATAATCTGGAAAGTTCTTTTAACAGGAATTTGAATATATATATATATATATATAAAAATGGCCATTAGAGGAGTGAAATCTATATTATATATATTTCAAATTAAAAAAACACATACTGCAAAAAAATCAAGAAAATTGGTAGTGAATATTCCCTAAGATAAAATTTTTAAAAAACACTGCCGTAGAATGAAGCAAAGCAAAGCGTACACACTAGAAAGTAAAGAATGCAAAATATATTTTTTATTAAGGATTGGTGGAGGTTGAACCTTCAGGGAGTTTCATTGGGCCCAACAGTCGTGTCTGCCTCCTAAATGATGTGGTTGCTTGGCACCGTAAGTCATTATAAATACACAGAATAATCAGTGCTACAGTATTATATATGATAACCCCCTATAAGTTATCACCTCTTGTGTTGCGCACAGAGGGGGCTACTCCTATGTGTTAAATCAGTTTAATTGAATGTTCATCACTGTCTTCTGCTATAACTGCTACACAATATCCCACTGTAAATATACTGTGTATATAAAGCACGCTCACGAGAATTTAGGCTGAACAATTTCACCTTATGCTACATAAGATACAAGAATTTCACCATGGGGATAAATAAAGTATATATCTATCTATCTATCTATCTATCTATCTATCTATCTATCTATCTATCTATCTATCTATCTATCTATCTATCTGTCTGTCTGTCTGTCTGTCTGTCTGTCTGTCTGTCTGTCTGTCTGTCTGTCTGTCTGTCTGTCTGTCTGTCTGTCTGCCTGCCTGCCTGCCTGCCTGCCTGCCTGCCTGCCTGCCTACCTACCTACCTACCTATCCTATCTATCTATCTATCTATCTATCTATCTATCTATCTATCTATCTATCTATCTATCTATCTATCTATCTATCTATCTATCTATCGTTCTATCTATCTATCTATCTATCTATCTATCTATCTATCTATCTATCTATCTATCTATCTATCTATCTATCTATCTATTTATCGTGTGTGTTTGTGTGTGTGTGTGTGTGTGCATTCCTGTGTATGTGTGTGTGTGTGTGTGTGTGTGTGTGTGTGTGTGTGTGTGTGTGTGTGTGTGTGCCTCTTTAGCGCTCTCCCTTTCTCTGGTAATCAATCTCCTATAGAATCTAGGCTTTGACGAACCGTTTGACAAATCGTTTCATCTGCAGCCTGATGAATGACTCCCTCACAGCCTGTCTCCCTTTAAAGTGTAAACGCATCTGGGCCAATTCTGCTGCTAATGTGCCAGCAGCACTCAGCAGGCGTCTGAGAAATATATATCTGATCTTTCGGAATCCAACAAATGAACTGCACTATGATCAGTCGTACTCCAGTCGTACAAAAACAGCCAACAGGCTTCAGCCGAAGAGGAAGAAGAAGAAGAAGAATCAACAGTTCATGGTTCGGTGGTCCACAAACAGACATATGGCCATTTTCAATTCACTCTTTTATATGCAGCCTATGGACATGACTATTGAAAAATCTATTCTGTGCATCATTTGCAGTTTTTCTCTGCCTTGTCTTTTGAGGTGAATCCCCTTTCTCACAACAACAAGCATAATCTCAGACACGCACGCACACACACACACACACACACACACACACACACACACACACGCACGCACGCACGCACGCACACACAAGCACACACACACACACACACACACACACACACGCGCACACACACACACACACACACTGCTCCTCTAGTCTTCTTTGGTAGGGAGGACAACAAACAACAACAGCTTTTCTTCTGATCATGTCAAGTAATAACATCTTAATGCACTTGGTAACTGGAACGAACAATTACTAAGTGTGACTTGAATAAAACAGACTGGTAGTAGGCTTGTGCTTTGTGGGCAGGCGTAGCAGCCACACAATTGTGTGTGCTCTCCCCCCACTATGCATCTGCTTGTCTGTTATCAAAGTGCAAATATTTATGGAAAGCATATCCTGACTGTAATAAGATATTCAACAATTTACAAACGCTGTGTTGGTGTCTGTTGGTGCTCTTATTTTGAACCTGCTGCAGCAGTTTAGAAATTCAGTAAAAACAGAAAAGAGTGAATGCAAAATATGGATTATTATTGCACACTGGCAAACATTCCATACATTATATAGAGTGGTGTTGCACACGACCTGTTTGGGCCAATACAGATCTATGTCATGCACTGTATAGCCTACATTTTCAGCCTTACTGTCCCACCCCAACCTCTCAACTGATACAGTATGTGCTCATTTGATTGCTGAGTGACCTTGCGCACAAATTCAACATATACAGTAATATACGATATACCGCACGAAGGAAACTCTAGTATGACAAAATAAAAAGCAAATTCTGGTTTAAAAAAAAGAGCAAGGTGGCTTACCTTTTGAGAGACGCTTGTTATCCCGTAAAGCCTATACTTTGGGGTGCAGATGGCGCGTCCGTGTCAGTGAGATGAGACTAAAAAAAACCTTTAGAAATGAATATGGAAAACCAGCCCTGTGTCGGTGACGCCAAGCCACGCCTTCTTCGCAAAGAATGGGAGTCTTTGAGGTATCGATCCCTTCTCAGCAAAAGCGCAACATTCAAGCTCCCTCACTGGCTGCCCGTGCCCAATGAGTCATAGCTGTCCGAGGGATGCTGAGCTCTTTACTAGCGTTGCATCGTGCATAGAAAAAAAGTGGAACTGTCGCCAAAAATGGACCCGGTCATATTGCGCGCTGTCCCCATATATGCAGGAGTTTATGGCTATCCCAGAGTCCCAGAAGGAACTGGCAAAGGCTAGTGCATGCAGGCAACAGCGTGGTGCTGCAGAGTTGTGAGGATGAGGAGGGAGCTGGCAGCCGCAGCGTGCACCTACAGGAGGAAAGGCACCTGCGCTTGGAATTGATTATAGCCTACTGTATAGAGACCAGCATCATTAGTTCTAAAGGTCATATTCAGAGGGGGAATCCTACATCGTTTATATGTGTGCTGTGTCTTTCTGTGCCATTCAAATATGGATTCATGAAAATACCTGTGTTGCTAACAGTGTGTGTGTGTGTGTGTGTGTGTGTGTGTGTGTGTGTGTGTGTGTGTGTGTGTGTGTGTGTGTGTGTGTGTGTGTGTGTGTGTGTGTGTGTGTGTGAAAAGGGGAGAATAAGGGAATCAGCAGGTACATTTACATTACAAATTTTCAAGAGGTCTGAAAAATAAAAGTCATACGAACAGGTGTTAACTGGACTTAGAGTATAAAATGGTTGTGGTTTAAAAAGATAAAACATTAACATCACCACGCATGCAACATTTAGGTTTAATAAATACTTTCCAAAAAAAACAATGTTTTAAAAAGAAAAACAAACTAAGAAAAGACAAACTGTTACCGTAAGTGAAACTCTTCATATGAAGTTGACTGAACCTAATTTGTAGAAATGTTTAGAAGTCCCCTGTAACCATAAAAAAGGCTGATCAGAAAACAGACCATGGGGCCTCTTAAGACACTGACAAATGAACCACTTTGTTATAATCAAAGGAACCCTGCATTGGTTTTCTTTTGCTACATTTTTTATTTATTTTTTGTAGTAGGCTAGTTTTGGTTGTCATGCCTCGTTTAGGCCCTGGCCACCCCATGGACACGCCCCTGTAAGGTGGACGAGATGACAGAGACAAAAGCAAAGTGACTGTTAAATTACAGCCATCACCAGTCACGACTGATCTTTTTTCAATAACCCTTTGGGGGGAAAAGGGTTTTGTGCCATGTCTATCATGGCCGTAATATATCATTTAATATCAGCATTACAGGCTATTTCCTACATCAGCCAATGGTGTGATCTCTCACTCAGATTGTTATTATAATATAAGTGGTTACTTTGGGGACTCAGTTTTCAAATATAGCCTTGTGTCTGGGACTTTAGCTTAGCCTGGAATGCAGTAATTGTACGGGATACACCTCCTGCCTCTGAAAGCCCAGAGGGACTGATTAGGTGAGGCGGTAGACCTGCGACTTAATTACTGCTGAGTGCACTATTGGTGAGAATCCCAGGGTGGGATGTGTGTGTTGTTGATATGCCCAGACTCAGGGCTTGTGTGCTGCTGCAGCCTGTTTGGGGAATACAATGACACAGTTGGTGAGAAGACATATTTAATAATAAAGAATAGACATTGATATACATTTATTGTAACACACACACACAGTCATTTTGTGGATCTGGCATCATCTTGTGGTTAAATTTAGAAAGGCAGATACTTGGCTGGGACGAAACCAACCTGAAACTTGAGTCACTCGAAACAAAAGAGCAGTCAGTTTCAGTTTGAGGACTTGGTTTGAGTCATGATGAATCGTTTGGTAAACAACCAAGTTATCTGCTATTTGGCTGATGCCTTATTCATAAATGCCAGGTTATCTGTGTCTAATGCAAACCAGTTCAAACTGCAGCGATACTAAGGTTTGGAAAGTATTATTTAGTCTATCTTTATTTAGATATTTATTTATTTTTAACAATTCTTTATTATAATATAAAAGGCATATAATATAGGCTACATACAGGTATAGTCAACAAAATACATAAATAACAATGACATGGCTTGGACAGTAGAAGGCGCTGCAGCAGCGTTGAAAACGTAAAGACTGTTAATGACAGGTTGGCTTGTGCTATGTTCAAAGACGTCAAGTCATTCAGCGGTGAGAACATCCAAATATCCATCTTGCTTTTTTTGGAAGGGGGGGTGGGGGCGCTGTAATTACAAAACATCGACTCTCGAAAAAAACCACACATAAGTATATATATTCAATGGTTGAATTTGTGTATGCATGTCGTGTTAAAAGACAAAAACGATCGAAATTTCAATAGCTGCAATATCCTAACACCTTAAAGTCGGTGCGTCTGATCGGCAAGTAAACGCACCAGCCAGGCTGTTGTCAAGAGAAGTGCTGCTAACATCACCTCACAGCTCATAGCCTCAAAGTGAATATAACTTTAGGTTTAAATATTTTCCTTCCGACGAAATTGTCTCTGCGACAGGACGGTAAGATTAACTTGCATCTTCTTTGTTTGTCGTAAATATGAGCAAGTACATAAAAGCTCGCGTCGCAACCCTAATGTTAATACCATACAGCTAGCTTACAGTGACAACCTGTTGTCTGAAACAGATGACTGGGGACTGAGAGTTTAAAACTAGTCGGCTCGGTTAGTTGGCCATACATCGATGGGAGGTGGCTAGCTATTAGGTTGCCAACATTAATACACAGTGGACAGACTCGTCGATAAAAGCGCCTACTATTATCTCGCCATTGACATAAACTCAATGGTCACGTTTGTATGAAGTTAGCATTAGCGTGAATGCTAGCTCTTACAGTGCTATTGTTATGACGTAGGTAGCTCTTTACACGGTCACGTCTAATAACGTATTTTAATGGTCTACTGTTCCCACGTTGAAAAGGTATTTACTCTTTCTTTTTAAACGCAGATTGTTGTCTCAACTGCTCCAAATAGTGGCCATTGTCATAATGACTGACACTGGAGCGTATCAGTTCCCCGGTTAAATATTACTATTAAAATATAATATCATTACAGTGACACCTTATTCTGATGCGTTTGCGTCAAATCTGTTTCAAGTAAAACAATTACCCAGAGTTTTCTGTGGTCCAGAATTTACAATTTTTTATTTATGGTTTGGTGAGCCAGGAGAATGCCTTCAGGAATTTGGCCTTGCAAACAAAGCCTTTTTGGTGGTCGTAGTAATTTAAATAAGTTATTTCACTACCACTGTCAATAGGTTTTTCAAGCTGTCACCTTGCACGATCTAACAGGATTGTTCAACTATTCATTGGCCTTTAACCACACGTCAACTCAAATACTTCATACTGCATATTTGATCCGGAGCTTAGCAGGAATTTTGTTGCTCTCTAGAATAAAAAAAATTGCAAAATACCCCCGCTGTAGCAGCAGGACCATCCATCACTGCTGGTGAGCTCAGTCAAGCATCCATTTTGACAAATTGGCTTTTCAGACGAACGCTAAAGATGTGTGTTAGATTGCATTTTACCCTGGCTGCTTGGTCTATACAAATTCATCAAGCATGTCTTATTCTCGTCTTTTCTCTGCCCCTGCTTTAGAAGATGCTGGGTTACATCTGGCAGTACGTCTACACCTCCTTCCTGAGGTACTGGCTCAAGTGGCTGGTCCGCCAGGCCACAGGTACGTGTGAGCTGCAGAGGATCTGCTCTGGGAACAAGCCTGGAGCCAGAAGGACAACCAAAGCAGGTGGGTTTAAACATCCTGAATCTATCTACTGTAACTGCTTGGTTTACATACATGAGGATCTTATGTTAATCCTTCTCTTGTTTCCCTTTGTAGAATATTCTCTCCGGTCATCAAAGAGCAAGGTGAGAACATGGAACCATTCTTACTTTTTTGTCAGGAAGTAATATGTTATAGGGATAGTGCTATTGGGTCAGATTAACTTGTTTGTAATACGACCAAACGTGCAGAGTCATCTATAACCATTACTATAATTTTAGTAACTACTACATAGTTATGCATTACCTACTACATGGGTTTTTATTTATTTTTTAGTACCTACTACATAGTTTTTTTTGTTAGCTTTTCTTTTAGTAACTACTACATTTTGTGTACCTTGTTATTGTAAAGTGTTAGCGAGGTGAAAGTCTGATTAAGTGGCCATCACAGTGATTTGTAAAGGAAAACTCTCTTGCTAAATTACTGACCTGTTCATTATCTGATAGACAGTTTTATGTCTCGACTCCAATAAAGTCATATCCTGTGTAAGCCTAATCGGTCCTTATCTTTCTGTTCACTTGCCAGACAATTTCTACACAGCTTGTCATTTTGGGTTATAGCTAGTTCAGCATTTTCTGACCATCAGTTCATTGAGTGTAGAAAAAGAAGTGCTTGGTCATCCACTTTATTGAGGTTTTGGTGACTGACTTTACAAATAGATATAGCAGCCACTGTGCCAGTTTTCTGTTTGGCATCTCGCTGTATAACTACATTGCATTTTTTTTTGTGTTGTATTCTAATATTACAATTTTTGGGGTGTGTGGTTTTATCACTATGTGTTTTTATATTGTTTGTATGTGGGGGAAAAACTAAACTAATTACTTTTTTGTGACCACCTCACTTTTTTTCCCCCTCTGTAGGTTTTAAGAGGAGCTTTGGAAACCAATAAGGATCAATTGGAGCAATGCGTCGATCAAATTATGAAAGAGAAGAATATCAAACCCCAGAAAGATCCGCAGTAAGCTTATATTATTTGAATGGTTGCTTGTCACTTATAAAGGTCATTTTTAGATCAATCCATTCATTTTACCTTTCTAGGTTCAAGGGAAGCCTGCACATCTGCCTGCTCCAGACAACAGGATACAACAGCCTGTACATATCAGTGGAAGACTTGAGGAAAGAAGTCTTTGACTCAGAGAACCAGCAACACGAGGTCATGCTGTTAAAGGTGTGTTACTGTGTGTTATCCAAACATTAGTAAAACAGCTGCTAGATCTAGACTCACATGTAACTCTTAAGTGATTTAATTGACATATTACTAATTTATAACAGACGTAATTTGGAGAACGTATGTTCCCTGTTTACAAAGACACATTGAAAGTAGTTGGAATCGAAGGCCTTTTTTATTTTGTTGGAATGATAAAATAGCATGATTTAGATTAACAGTATTGATTATGAACCAACAATATTACATCGCACCTGTAACTCTGTACAATAGCAATTCAATCGATAACCTTATCATGATTTGTGCTCTCAGCTGTGGGACCTGTTGATGCCGACAGTCAAACTGGAGTCAAGGACGACCAAACAGTGGGGAGACATTGGTTTCCAGGGAGACGACCCCAAGACTGACTTCAGAGGAATGGGAATGCTCGGCCTGATCAACCTTGTGTGAGTCATCACCGAATAACAACTAGACATTTATTAGCCAAGTTATCAAGATCTACACATATTATCAGCATCAAGCCTGTTACTAACTTTATATTTGATGGAAACAAACGATAATATCAAGAGGTTTATATTTGCTAATTTAATCATTACTACCTGTCTGAGCGAATGCAATTTTCTCTTGTAGACTTTAGCACTTGTTACTTGTTAGTTTTTCATATAGGCTTGTTTACTTAGCAGTCTTACCTTAGTTTTCTTGTTGCAAAGCAGGGTAAATAAAAGTTTAAAAAAAGACCATTAAGACCAATAAAAGCAAAAGTGACACACTGCACAAATACAGAAAGCTGATTTAAACTAGCCATGTGTCAATAGGAGCCTGGAAATGCCATCATAAACTGACAAGGAAATCCACTCAGTTGGCCGGACAAATTTACAACTGTAATAGATGTTTGAACTCACATGCATCCAAAATTTCATACAGATTCACATCAACACCTTATTTTTTTTTCTGTTAAGATCATTTCATAAATAATCAACACAGCAGCATATTTGAAACTATACCCTTGGGAAAAGCTACATTTTCAAACCTTGTAGAAACAATGTCTACAAACTACACCGAGCAGATATACAGCGAGGCTTCACAAATACTCTGTTAATGATTACTCTGTTTGGAGCCATGCATGTGTGTTTACGTCTAGCCCTACACCAAGTATCAGACTCTGATTCATAAGTTTTGGAATAAGGAGATAGACCCCTGCTTTGATATGTGGCTCATGGAGTTCTCTAGAACTCTATGTATGGAGAAAATCTGTGAAGGGATTTCAGGAAAATGCAGAAAAATTTTAAACAGATATGGCAGCCTTGACTTGACTTTATAGCAGCGCTGAAGTGACCTTCATGACACCTTTTTTGACTTTTTATTTTTTTGCTTAACATTTACCTTTAGTTTAAACAATGTCCTTAGAAACCTTTTAAGTAGAGTACGCCATGTTAGTTGTTTTTTTATTTTGTCTTTTGCTGCGAGCTTCCCTTTTTAAATGGTTAAAATGATTGCCAGCAACTAAAAGAGAACTAGTCAATGTGATCTCAATCTAATCTTTCATACCAGCCAAGTATAAGTAAAGTACGGGTAAACGATAATCATACTGAATAGTTTTTTTCTCTGTTAGTTTTTTCAGTGAAAACTACACAGAAGAGGCTCGTCAGGTGCTCTCCCACTCAAATCATCCTAAACTAGGGTAAGACACATTCATTTCATGCATACATGTACAGTAGTATTAACAGTCCTCGTATTTCAGTATAATGTTAAAGTTTGATCTTCCCTAAAATCATGTCATTATTTCATGTTACCAGACGTGCCAGAAATGGAATCAAATCATCATCTTACAGTTCTTACAGTAACTTTGGGATAATATAGTTTTTCTCTATTTGTTAGGTATTCATATGCCATCGTTGGGATCAACTTGACGGAGATGGCCTACAGCCTCCTGAAGAGTG
Organism: Hyperoplus lanceolatus; assembly: GCA_026929865.2. Classification (NCBI taxonomy): domain Eukaryota; kingdom Metazoa; phylum Chordata; class Actinopteri; order Uranoscopiformes; family Ammodytidae; genus Hyperoplus; species Hyperoplus lanceolatus. The sequence goes on along the minus strand of CM049399.1, from coordinate 31,542,470 downwards.
GGGCTTTGAAAAACCATTTCTACAATACAGTCCTGGGAACACCTGAGCTCAAGCACTTCCATCAGCTCTACTGTGAGTAAAAAAAGATATACTGTATATAAATCACGTTTCATTAGATTCTTCTGCTCTTTAAGATATGTTTTTTCCTTTAGCTAGAAGAATTAGATTCAACATTATCTGACATAATGTGAAAACGTGTTCTCTTAAATGTGTGTTTCCCCTCTTCTAGGTTATCTGGCGTACGAGTTTGATAAATTCTGGGTGGCAGAAGAACCAGAAAGCATCATGGAGTTCAACCAGTACCGAGAAAAATTCCACACGATAGTCAAGACGCATCTACAGGACCCCGATGTCTCTCTCGCACTGACTGTCGGCTCCAAAAACTAACTTTCAAACTAACATTAATTCTGAAATATTCCACAACATTTCTGTGGTCCCCTGAGGCTAAATGCAAGAAGCTTAAATGCAGGCAGGCTGGTCACTCACATTCCGCAAAAAAATCAAATTCAAATACATCTTCCACATATTCTGTTCATTTTGTCACAGTGATAGTTTAAGGTTTTGAAATTAGGCACAAATCTTACACCTTATACCTCAAGAACCGACCAATAGAGGGTTTAATTAACCCTCGTAAAAGGGAAATGAGAAGTTTGTAGCGGTAAGGGATCTTTCTTTGGTAAGTGAGCAAGCAGCAAAGTTGTTGAATTTAAAAGACAGTTATTTAAATAAAATGGAGATTTAACTACCTTATTTGTAGCCGACTCATTTGTATTTATGGAAACAAGACTTAAGTGTTCACTTACAGTGGTCCCGCTCAGGAATTATAATGTCCGGAGACCATGGCTAAAAATATAACAAATGTGCTTTTTTAAAAGTGTTTCATTGACATCATATGTAATCTGTAATATAGGTGATGTGGAACTCAAAACGATTGTTCGCCTCCATTTTCTCAAATTTGTATATCAGATGGATAATATTGCATTTTTATTACCTGTTGTTTTTATGCTGTGATTTGCTTTTACGGAAAGTGTGTTATTCTAAACATTCTAAGTGTGACTCTTATTCCAAGTTAATAAATACACATTTTGATGTTTCGAAATGTGTGTGTCGTGTGGTGGAAGTGATGGATACAAGTTAATAAGCAAGCGCAGGGTCTGTAAACAAGTCAAATGTATGTTTTACATGTTATTGTGGGTACCTGTAGAGTTTTTTCTCATACAAAGGAACACTGGATTAAGCTGCCTACAATGTGTCATTGGCAGATTTAGATTTACAGGTCAAAAAGTGCAAACTCAACTTCCCAAAAGGGGGTTAACACCTACTAACATTCGCACCAGCCACTCCCATTCAATAAGCAATGGGTTCATTTTTATATTGAAAAATTCTAAATACAGAGAAGCAACTGCATTTCTTTTATACATCATTTCAACATAAAGTCAAAATACAATGTATATTGTCCAGTATTCCTTTTTCAACAAAGGATTTTTTTTCCTTTTCTATCTCCAGCGATGTTCCAACCCCCAAATGGGGATTCAAGTTTTTCAGTCCAATTTTTAAAACCACCATCTCAATTTCCTTCTTCAATCTTCTTCTTGGTGACCATCATGGCCCTCTTGATCTGTTCGAACGACACAAACATCACCACGTTCCAAGAGCCCAGCCTCAGAAACGAGGGCACGAATCTGCAACAAAAAACAGAAAATACGTTTAGAAGCCTCTGTAAACCTGGTCAAAAATTGTTAAAATCAATATGATATCATATGCAATATAACATATGATAAGTTGGATTTCTTAATAAGCTTTTACAAAAACCTGATTTAAAATCAAATGTTCATAAATGTTATAAAACATGTTTAAACTGTGGCCATATCAAACAAGGTCTCTATTGTATAAAACTGCTGTGATTGGTTCAAAATATTAACTGTGTCATAAGAACCAGACCATAGCCCATCTCATTTAAACCAAATTTATGTAAAGATTTATCAAACATAAATGACAATATCTTTAAATTGGATTGATAAAAACGCCCAACTCTTTTGCTTGCTATCATGCAACTAACTCCCCAAATTAAAAGGACTTTGGGGATTTGGGTTAACAGGGGTTTGAACTTCGAAGTGATGAATGAAAGCCAAAATAGGTCAAAAAATACATATATTCCCAAATAAACAGTGTGTAATTGGGTCAGGGAGGGGGGTTAGAGCTCACCCTTTGTAGAAAGCGGTTGGCCCCTCTTTGGTCATCATGGTCCAGGAGCAGTTGATGGCGCTCTTGTACTGGCCTGGTGGGGAGTTCATGTATCTAGTTTTCACCACATCTACTGGGGAAGCGATTACCGTGGTGACGAAGCCGGCGCCAAACGCAGAGATGAAATGGCAAGGCAGATTGTCTGTGGAGAGAAACGGGGAAAAGAATTATGAATGGGAGTAGGCTGTAGTAACTAAAGGGCCTTTGCTCTAAGCCGAACAGTGTAGAAATCCTAGTCAGCAGGTTATCTAACAGTGTGAATGGGGCAATATAAATGATTGAGATAAATGTTATATTAACTAGCCTATTGTATTTACAGCTCTGGGAAAGGAAGAAACACTGTGTTCTGCCTGATGTTATCAGAGGTGGAGGCGAAGGGGTAGAAGAGGTGTGTAGACTGCTGCCCAATCGGCTGTCTCCCTGGGACGGCAGTGTGTGCGTGTGTGTGTGCGTGCGTGCGTCACACACATGCAGACAATGAAACCTAGAAAACTATTTCTATATTATTGCACACAATATATACATTCAAGGACTTTCAATTACCCATTTCTATTTTCCCAAAACTTTTTTTGGCTTTGTTTTCTTCTTGCAAATTCATTTAATTTCAAGGACCACTGGGAACCCTTGGTTAAAGGTGAAGTAAGCGGTTTATTTATGTTAATATAAGTGTCAAATTGCTCTTTATTCATACAGTGATCACTTACATAATGTGCACGTTTCATAAAGCCGATCTCTCAGTCAGCTGCTCTGCATGTAATCGGCAAATAAACTTATTGGAGGATCCCGAAATGTTTATCCAATCATAATAGCGAACGCCACAAACCGACACCCGTCTCACTCGAATGGTCTCACTGCCGGTGCACGCCAGAGCAACAGATGGGTGAATGTTTATGCGCCTACAAAGGCGGAGCAGGTAAAAATCCTTCCCAATGTCTGTTTTGATGGTTTTTATCATGTTTTAAAAACACATTAGTCCTTCAAACGATTTTCCCACAACTGTATTAAGGCATTCGTCCAAAAACGCTAAAAAGTCGTAAAAATGCAAAAAAGATGTTTTCGGAATGTTCGCAATAAAAAAAAAAACTTATATATGCGGGTTATCTAAGTACGTTTAGAGACTCATAGAGTGTGGGTGTTTGTGTGTGGGTGTGTTTTTAAGTGAAGTTTTGTGAGGACTAAGCTTTTAACCATTGGACTAAGGACATTTTTGGAAAGTGAGGACTTTTTGCCTTGTGCTCACTTCTTTAAAGAGATCCTATTATACTACTTTTCTGGTCTTAATTTCTTGTTAAAAACTGCTATAGAGCAACCTGACACGAATCACATCACAAAAAACTATGTAGATTTTCGGGACACTCTTCCTCTTACCCTAGCGAGCACAGCAGTCTCTCTCTACACACTGCTTTGAGCTTCTCTGCCCCCCCCCCCCTGCTGCAAACCCCACTCCGTTGTGATTGGTCCCCAGCAGCGGGAGATTTTCAGGAAGGTGGGGGAATGCAGCCGGAGCTTGCCTGAGCAGCATTACCATACATGGAAACATCTGGGTACGTGACTCACGATACCCGGAAATTTGAACAAGTTATTTCTCGACCGGCTGCCATAGTGTTTAGTGCTCTGCACAGCCACCCCAGACGGTCAGCAGGGAATACGTCGAAATGCATGTACGTAATTATTTGATACACTAGTATGGTTAAACATGACTATAAATCATTATAACAACGTTTATAGGTCATAAAAGTCGAAAAGTTTCATAGGTCCTCTTTAAAGAGCTGTTTGGGGGTTAAGACTATGTGTAAGGGCTCAGGTAAGAAAGAGGTATAGGTCAGAGTAAGTGTGAGTTTCAGGGTTGTGGTTGTTAAGGTTAGGGTATGGGTCTAGAAAATTGCATTACGTCAACGAGTGGCCTCACAAAGTACACAGATGTGTGTGTGCACGAGGTCTCACTCTCACCTGACAACAGATTGTGTTTCAGGATGGCCTCCTTTATCAGATCATATGTCACCAGCTCTGTGCAGTTGACCAACGCATTTCTTGTGATGTTGGGAAGTGTGCCTGAAGGAGCCAGAAAACAATAGTAAAAGTTATATTTTTGATTACTTATTTTTACTAGTCAGTCTCAAATCTTTTCCAGATGTTATTGTCACCTTTCCATAGTCCCTTGATTCCCTCGTTCTGGAAGATGTGTTTGTAGGCCTGCATGGTGCCGGTGTAGCGGCGCGCCACACCCTGCAGGTTGCTCTGGGCCTGGAACCGAACCTTCACCACGTCGGTGGGTTGAGCGAAGGACACAGCCATGGCTCCCGTAGTGCAGCCGGCCAGGATACGTATAAATATATTAGCATCTGGAGAGGGAGAGACAGACAGGCACAATTAGAGTTAGAATATACCAAAGGAAGATTTCCTTTTTTTGCTCTGAAATTTAGCACAGTTTTGAGATGTTTGTGTTTTATTTTTTATCTTTAGTGTGTGTGTGTGTGTGTGTGTGTGTGTGTGTGTGTGTGTGTGTGTGTGTGTGTGTGTGTGTGTGTGCGCGTGTGTGTGTGTGTGAGGATCAGTATATGGTGTTGGTGTTGTTCTAAAGTATAAAAACATCAGTCATTGTCACTGCCCTCAGATCTTCATTAGATAAGATAATACATTATTATCTCTCTCTTTGCTCTATGTTATCTATATGATTGTATCAGTGCTGCTTAATAGTGTAACAAAAACAAATCCTCTACACATTTGATGGTACAACCTTGCCCACTGTGAAAAAAAACAAGATGTGTCATTGAAAATTCACTACCTCAAAAGTAAGCACTTACTGTCTTTTCCACCGGTGTAGAAGTTCTTGACATTGTCGTAGAGGCCGATTCTTATGGAGGCGAAGCAGACCTGCCTCTGCAGCCCTGCTATCAGCCCGTTGTACACAGAGCGCGGCCCCTCTGTCCGGATCATGGTGCTGATCGTACCAAACACTCCTTTGTAGCGGATTCCCCCCACTGGAGTCTTCTCTCCCTGAATCTGGGGTCACGCATTTTTACTCAGACCAACAGTGACTTTTACATTTATTCATTCATGTTTAGTCTACAGATTATTGTTGTGTCCTAAATATTGTACATTTACCAATTATTTCTTAGTTTCTATATCGCTTAGTTTTGCCTTACATTTTGTAATATTTAGAATTTAGAATTTATTTCTTGTATAAACTGCTTATCTTTTTTTTATCCTTTGTACTTTCTTGCACCGTGGGACAAAGAGAAATGTATTTTCATTTATTCTGTATGTCTAGTACATCATGCAGAAAAACAATAAAGTTGACTTTGACTTTTCACTTGGATAGATATTCAAGGGCTTGAATCTTTACGGAACAAAAATAGAACAACTCCCAAATGGATTGTGCCAAATGTGAATGAGTGCAATTGATTTTAGGGGAAATAAAGTGGACAAAGTTGAGACGCTAAGTCAATAGTTGCCATCAACCATACTGTACTGGAAATATGCCAGTATTTGTGAACAGCTAGGCCTAGTACCTGCAGTCTGACTTTGGCTGTGTCCAGAGGGAATGTGACCAGGTCTCCTACACAAGCCGCCAGCCCGGCACTCGCCATCTTCACTGCCAGTGGAGGGGGAACATCTGAGGGTTTGAGTCCCACCATGGTTCCTAAAACACACACACACACACACACACACACACACACACACACACACACACACATAATCAGAACAAATCACTAGAGATGGATTCATAGAAAACCATCATATAAACATTAACCTCACACATTTGTCATTCATCCTTTAAACTGAAAGCTCAGTGATATATTTTATGAGCCGGCATTCAAAGTGCAGATGGATGATTAAAACATACTTACAATGTTTTTCCCTTAGAATTTAAAGGTTCCTTTTGATCCTCAAATGTGTCTCGCCAGGCAGAATTTGATTGGCCAGATTATAATCCATGAAGGGCCCCACTCCACAGAAAGAAGAGGTCAATCTTTTTTGCGCTGCATTTATATATGTTCTCGCCCGGTGAATTTTTTTATGACATGGACAGAGAGGCGTTACTGTGTACAGTGTGTATGCACGGGTCAAAGCAAAGTCCACTGTCTGTCAGAAAGTCAATGTTCAATTTATTGCACAGGCACATTGCAGAAAAACAACTGTTTTACTATCACCATCCGCGACTGTCTAATTTTTTTATCCAATTTGTGATTTTACTTTCAAAAATATCTTTAAAACTATCATTAATATTTCTATTTGGTATTTTCTAAATGATCCATTTGCACATTCTGTACAGTAGGAAAGAGTTGGAAATAAAGGCAGATATTCCTTATGTGCTGTGTCTGTCACTGACTTAGTATTAAGTAATTATTTATATCACTAGGCAAAGTGTCTGCACTTAACAGCAGTCATAATAAAGCGCTTTCAGATGGGTTTATGAGAACAGGTGTGTGAGCAACAGAGAAAGTGTTTGGAGCTGATTGGCCAAAGTAGTAGCTTCATTGTTTCATATAATGCATATAAATAAAGCATTTGTTTATTTGTTCCCTATAAAATATATGAAATCCCTTTATTTACAGTAAGATAACTTAATGATAGAGTTTTCTTGTGGAAGGGAATTTGCACTGACATGTTGCACTTTGTAGTTTTGCTTATTTTAAGCCAATGTACTTGAATCATGTATATGATTCTTACTGAGATTTTACCCTCATGGTTGAATGCACTTATTGTAAATTGCTTTGGATAAAATTATCAGCTAAATTAAATGTGATGTAATGAAATAGGGGCCCGGCCTTTAAAGTAAAGAAAAGGAAAAGAGCATTGGGGTTGTGAAGTGCCGTGAACTAGTGACTGAAGTTCACAACCCACCAGATAAGAACTCTGCGTCACATCGTGTTCTGCCTCTCTGCAGATTTGCAGATGTTTCGTAATGTTTTGACCTTAAAGTCAACCTCTGTAGCTTCTCTGAAACTGGATGGACATTATGGGAAAATCAGAATTTGGAAAAAAGAAAATGTGACAATTATTCATTTGGGGGGAACAACTAGCAGTCTAATACAACAATGGGCAACACATTTACCTTCACAAAGGGATAATGTCCAGGTTTTGGTAAGACTGTTTGAAAAGGTGAAATCTACAAAATGTACTTCTTGATTGACTTGATAAAGCACAGAATAGGCTAAAATAAAAGGCTACCCAGTTTCCTATTTTCATATAAATATCATGTAATAGTCCCTATTAATGCATTCAGGAACTATAAGAAATCTAAAAAGAAACAGACGATTTTGTTAGACTGCCTTAAAATGAGATAAACAAAAAGGAAGATGGAGATGGCCCTATAGACTCCAGAAGAGATGTGAGCAATACTTTATGGAAATAATGTTTGATAGATTAATCATTTGTAGCATTGTCATGTGTCTGATAGGGGAGACCTCTATTCAATTTGCAGAAAGTCTTGTAGTTGTGAGCTCACTTCGCTGCGGTTGGTTAATCTGAGCCACAACCCCAGTGTGTTTGGCATCAGAGAGAGAGAGAGAGAGAGAGAGACTTGGCATCAGAGAGAGAGAGCGAGAGACAGAGAGAGAGAGAGAGAGACAGACCAGACCCTGTAGCCAATGGAGCTAAAATAGATTTGTCCTCAAGGTGCACATTACACGTACTTCAACTAACACAACAAATAAGATATTATGCTCATGTTCAGGTTAAAAATTGTTATATGGGTTTCTACTAGAAACGGTTTTCATGGTGTAGTGTCCTAACAACCCTTTATAGTGCATTTCTCACCTTCCATAGCTGAATCTCCTCTTTTCAGAATCTGTCTGAAAAACTTGGTTTTAAGCACCGCCTTCCATAAAACCCAGTCTGCACTGATTGGCCAAACCGATTTGGGGACACAGGCATCGCCCAGCCCACCATCTCAATATGGGAGACTGCAGGTCAGAGGAATCTGAGTTGTGGCTTATCACAGGTGGAGGTAGTCCTAAATTTGGATTGTAATGAGAAGCCTGACTTCCATTATGACATCATAAACGGAGAAATCTGAATGGAGTTTTGGAACATAGGTTTTCAGAAAGATGGAGAAAAAGAGAAAGGGTTGTTTTTTCTCATACTTTGGGATTCTAAAGTCAGACCGGAGACCCATATTAATATTGGAAAAAAAAAAAAAAAGTGAACTTTGCATTATAGGTGACCTTTAAAATAAATTATGCATTTATCAAAATTGTAACGATTTTGGAAAAAAACATAATTTTGTTACCAATTCGAATTACCAATTTTTACCTTTTCATTGTGAGCACCTTTATACTGCACTTGAGTAAAATAGGCCTACCTAAGGAGGTGTGCTTTGTTATATTCCATCACTGTAGTAGATAAACACTAAACAGTTATTGGGACTTTGAGTTATTCTAAAGCACCAACATTAGGCTTTGTAATTAAAATTTAACAAGTTTAAAAAAAAAAAAGAAAAAAAGTATGCCATATCTCTGTGTGCGCAATAATGCATAAAAATCATGTTGTTAGTAAATGAGTGGCTGGTAGCATAAACAATCCATCTTCCACCAGATGGCAGTAAGACTGTGTCCTTAGTGGTGTATGATGTCAATGAAAAAGGCCTGGGGCGTTGTACTGTGCAGTATTGAATCGATCATACTGTAGTTTTAATTAGATGGAGTGATACACACAATGCATCAGAATCCAGGGTTAAGTAAACACCTGGACGGTTCAAATAAAAAAATATTCACATTAAAAAAAAAAAAGTTGAAAACAGCAAAGTAAAAAAAAATGTACAGAGCAAAAAAAGTTAAAACATGTAAAAAGAAGAAAATAAAATCCTAAAACCAAAAGGCAAGTGTGTTTTAGTTTAGAGTGCAAATAACAATAGCAAATACATGTTAGTGGATCACATTATGCCGTAAACGTAAACAAGGTGCAGGCTCTCCATTCATTAGTGTAAACAGAGTCTCTTAGCACACAAAGAATCCTTTTAATTATTTACCCAGTGGGGTTTGAGTTCTTTTCTTCAAAGTGAAAAAAAACATAGAACGTCCAGGTAGTCTTTAGGTAAGTGTGTGAACAAGAGAATGGTTTAGTTTGCACAATCACACATGGAAATTCACTTGATTGTTGAATTTGTATATTTTTGTTTTTTCCCCTCCCTGTATTGTCATCCGGAGAGATTTAAATAAAGTAAAGAAGCAATAGTTTGACCAGATATAATGTAAGGTGATCGTACATAGACTTATCAATATCCCAGGTTAGTACTGGACTGTATCCGTGGACATTTACATCTACATCATTGCCTAAAGAGTACTAGAGAGATTACAATATCAACACCTATATGCATATTGTCTTATAAAGTACAGCTACTACATGTTCACACTGATTTCCTCGGAGCAAACCTTTAAATATTAACGTCCCGTCCTCTCTCTCTCTTTCGCTGGACAGAATCGAGTGATTGTTATAATAAAAGTCTTTCACGTCATCTGGTAAAATACATTGCCAAGAAGAGCAGTTTTTGGTCACATTCGTTCAAACTCGTCATACACACATTTTACATTAACCTTCATTGTCTTAGAACTCACAATTTTGACCATGTTTACACCAAATTACCTGGTAATAACATTTCCCTTTTAGAAGTCTTTTCGTGAAACCCTAATTAAAAAAAAAAAAAAAAAAAAAAAAAAAGGCTTTAGCCGGACAGCGATATCTCATAGTCACTGGTGGACAGCAGGGGGCGCCCTACTTGACGCACATTCTTGGCGTTGGTTAGACGCGCCGCCACCTCCACGGGCTTCTCGAAATAGCTCACGAGGGCCTGCTCGGTTAGCACGGACGCTAGGAACTGCTCAAAGGTAATGGCCCAGTCTTTATCGATGCTAGTGCTATGTGGCAGCCTTCCACCGTCGCGCTGTAGATTACCCTGGTTACCGTCGTCGCTACGCACTAGCACCGTGTCGTCTGCTATGTCCTCACACTGCAGCTTCTCATCCAGCTCGTGGGACCCCGCGCTCAGCACAGAGTATGACGACATCGACGTGTCATCTTTGGTTTCGTCATCCGATATTAACATGGCGGACGGCGTGGCTGTGTCTTTGGGTGAAGAGTCCTCTAGTTTGATGTCTTCCATTAGTGGCAACTGCTCGTCGACTTTACCGTCTACGCAGTGGCCTGGCTTATTATCCACACCCACGGTAACCAAGGCGGCGGTGTCGTCGTCGTCTCCATGGTTCTGCTGATGTAACACACCGTCCGGTACGATCTCATTGGAGGATGGGTTGGGTTCGGTGGAATCTCTGTGCTCTGATTGGCCCTCCATGTTGTGGTCCATTCGGCCGGAGGAGGAGCAGAAGAGCTTGCCCACCTCGCCCATCTCCAGCAGCAGACTGGTGACGGTGGCCGTGGCGTGGTACAGCTCCTGCTCAGACACGTCCTCACTGAACATGCTGTACAGCGTCTTACACAGCTCAATGAACTGGCTCTGGAGGTGGGGGGGGGCAGAAGAGTTTAGTTAGTTATTTACACCACTGTAACTACTACTGAGTTTTTGAGATGCATACTGTTATTTTATATGTCAATTAACACAAGGTTACATTGAAATTAGGAATTTTTCGCATATCCCCTTTTTGCATATCAGGGACAGCCATAGTACAGTGCTCCTGAAGCAATTTTGGGTTAAGTGCCTTGCTCAAGGACACAATGGTAGAGATTGTGGGCACAGTAGATGTTATACTAGCTACCACTTAAAAAAAAAAAAATTAAAACAACTAACCGTCCGGTTCGGATCCAGGGATCGAACCAGTGACCTCATGCTTAACGGTCGGTTACTGTTTACTTGAAGTCTCACCTGATTGAGCTTGGGAAAGTCTTTTGTGTTCTCTAGCTTAGATTTGGTCTCCTGGTTCCATAGTTTCAGGTAATGGCGATATTCAGGCGTGTTCAGTTTCTTCACTGTAAGATGAACAGAGAAATAATGAATAAATAAAATAGATAATAAATAAATTATTTCAACCACAAACTCATAGTCCCCAAAAGCTTGAAGATGTAACCAATGTCTGCCTGTTTCTGTAATGCAATTAAAAACAAGACTTTATGATACAGGCGTTGAGCCAAATAAAACTAGACTATTAGTGCGTTAACTTATTTTACATCAATACCTTCAGGTTGTTACACTCCTTTTTGCAATTTCTCACTATTTACCTTTTTCAGTCTTGAATGTAACTCTGACAAAGCCATCGTCCCTATCACTCCTGCTCTTCGAGTCATTACCTGAGGAAAGAGAAGTTTGTTTTTAGTCTGTGAGAGGTATCTGTTTTCAAGATCAATACACATAACACTCTCCCCTTTAGATCACATGACACGCCCATAACCACAACAACAGATATGCAAATATCAAGAGGACAGTCTAAAGCGCTTAATATTGTGAATTTGTCAGGCCTCAGACTTACATGATATACTGTATATGGTTATATTATTCAGTGGAAAGTGTGAAAGGAGAGGAGGTAGCCATTACCTAAGGACGTCTCTGGAGTGATGTCTTCAAAGAAATACTGAGTGGCTTCAAACGCAGAATCTGGCTCTTCCTGTTCACGGGTGACTTCTGTGAGAAAAAAAAAACAACAACATTATTTTAATCATTCTTTTGACGTTGGATTTTATACCAAAAGGACTGAGCCTTTAGGGGTGACGCTCTTAACCACTACACCACGAGCCTCCCCCCCCCACTTTGTCTAAATGTTAATAAAAGTCAAAGCTAAATATTCATGAAGTTAAGGACTGAATTTAAAATCCAGTACAAAATCCAGTAGTTGAAAATAAATAAATAAATTCTGTCAGTTATTTCTCATAAAAAAAACATGTGAACAACGGTAATCTAGAGAAAGTTATTAACCTCCGAGACCAAGAGCTCAAAGCCTGACATTTTCTCTCTTTCCCCCTCCTCCTTTCTTAAATAATCCTGCAGCACTGAAATGAGATATCGTCTGTAGATTCCTTAAGCGGCTTCTGCACTGCGAACTCACCAGGTAACACATGCATCTTGTAGAGGAGCTTCAGCTTGTCTGTTAGGTCCCCGTGACACAGAACGCCTAAAACACAACAACACGCTTTAGAGGTCGGACACATATGATCTGTTTCCAGACGTGTCCCATCATCTTTAATACAATAACACATTCAATTAAAATTGTGCAAAAAAAAAATCAATTTGTCAGGTGAACAGATATGTTTCAAACCATTGCTAAGAATATATACAAAAGACACATATTTAAACACACACACACACACACACACACACACACACACACACACACACACACACACACACACACACACACACACACACACACACACACACACACACACACACACACACACACACACACACACACACACACACACACACACACACACACACACACACACACACACACCATACCCAGTCCGCTAATGAACTCCCTGAAGTTGATGAGGCTGTCTCCGTTGAGGTCTAGCAGACGGAAGAAGCGCAGAGCGAGGGGGTCAGAGTGCACTCCGTTGGCCCAGGGGAAGAGCAGGTTGAACAGGCCTCTGAACTGCTCCACGTCCATGCGGTACTGCTCCAGGTACGGCAGGCTGGGGTCATGGCGCTCTGTGGGGTTGCTGCTGCCGCCCCAGTAACAGCTGGTCAGGTGCTCCGCCTTAAAGACAGAGAGAAGAGAGGGGGGTGAAGAGATGTTAAACACTATATGCCCTTTTGTGATGATGCAAATGTTTGTTTGTGTGTTTTGTGGAAAAAAAAAAAATAAAACAATGAACATATTGTGAAAAGGAAAAAGAAAAGCACAATGCTTATTAATTTTGTATTCATTTATAAAAACCGTAAAAGAACATGACAGAGCTCTCTGCCAAGTGTGAAGAGATACATTTGAGAAATAAATGTGACTTAACTTATCAACAACAACCATTATTGGTACTGTGTGTAATATCGGAGTATTTAGAGGCATCTAGTGGTGAGATTCTAGATTGCGGTGGCCGAGCGGTGTGTGGGAGCAGTAACTCACCTTGAAGAGCACGTAGAGCTCCTCTAACTCGTCGATAGTGAAGGCCGTCTCCGTTACAATAGTCCTGACCTGAAACATGATAGAGTCACAATGAGTAGAAATAGAAGAGAGAGATTTATTAGACGGTTTCTAATGACATGTAGTTCATTTGGTGTTCATGCTGTTTTTGTCTGATTACTATTCTACTATCTGCATCAGGGTTGAGATTGACAACGTGTTGACCATTGTAGTAAATAACTACTAAATGAAAACAGTTGGAAAAACTGACTGCATGTTCACTAACATTTTGACCTATTCCAGTATTACCAGTGATAAAGAGAAAGTCTGTTGGCACTTACCACGTTGCGTTTAGTCGTATCTTCAATGGTTTGGATGACCCTCAGTCTCTGTTTGAAACGCATCTGTTCGATCACATCAGAACGGATTGAACCAAATTTCTGACAGCAAGGAGAGAAATGTTGGTCAACCACGCTGTTATATAACGAAAACACGTACTGTATATTATGAGGCTGGATGGAGAGACAGATGTGTGATTGTCATGGAAACAGCACGGCTTCTCTGTCAGAAATGAAAAATCATATGCACTGAAAACATAGCGTTATTCATTTAAAGTTTAAAATTACAGCTTCTATAAGGAGGGAAATGCATGACACACACACACACACACACACACACACACACACACACACACACACACACACACACACACACACCGACTATTTCTCAGGTGAAATACCTCGTAGGAGCTGCGGACCAGTTTGAAGATGTCGACCTCTGGATGTGGCTCTCCGTTGTCTGTGAGGAGGGAGTGCAGGTGGGGGATGGGAGGGAGGGTGCTGTCCTTATTGGTCACACTGTCCAAGTACCTGCAATATAAATATGATTCACCAAAATGATAATTATGAGAATAAAGTAGTCATTCCATGAGAAAAAAAGTTTAATTATATAGGTTTAGCCAGTGTTAGTTTGAAGAAATATCGTATTTTCGTATAAGAATAAGGATCATGGAGTGTGTTGTGAAGTTATGGACTATATTCTTTCACAAATAAGGAAATGCTTAATCTTTTGGCAAAGCAGTCACACGTTATATATTTCTGTTGACTGTGTGTGGCATGGCCCAACATTTTTTAGGGTATACTCTAGTTCTAATAATAAAAATCACTACTTTAATAATATCCAGTATCCATATCTATCTATCCTTTTAAAAATAATAATGAATTGGATTTTCTAGGCACTCAACGCGCTTCACAGGGTTCCAGGTTCCATTCCTTCACACAGAACAACCATGACACAGGTGACAGGGCGGGGATCGAACAGCCAACCCTTCGATCATTGGCCGACCCGCTCTACCACCTGAGCCACAGTAGCTCCCCCTCTCTGCCCCTCCATTACCTGCCCAGTACCGTCATGGCCTCCCCGTCGTCCTTGCAGCCCAGCAGCTGGTGGATGTTGGCGTGCAGCACGGAGAGCGCCAGCTGGAAGATGACCTTGATGCCGTCGTAGAAGAAGCAGTCGACCACCACCACGGCGCTCTCAAAGGGCATGACGGACAGGAAGAGGGTCAGGAACCAGGACAGGGAGATGGTGGAGATCACACCCAGGTCCTGCATACAGTCGTACAGCTGAGGGACGTACTCACGGGCCAGCTCCTCAAACACACCCTGGTCCACTAGGGCTCCTGGGGAAGAGAGAGAAACATTGGAAAAATAAGACCTATAATTAATAATTGGATAGATGTTACAATGGATATACAGTTTATATTATGGAAAAGGTTAAAAATGTTTTTTTTTTCAATTCCCATAATCTTGGCTTTGCACAGCTATTCTTTTAATAACTGTCTAACCATATTTGTAATGTCAGTGGATGTGATATAATATGATGTTAATTTCTTTAAAAAAAACTTCAAATAAAAAATACCCTCAAACACAGGCGCACACATACTGACCTACGACCCTGGTGTTGTAGTAGTCGGGCAGCATCCTCTCACAGAACGCCACCAGCAGCCAGAAAGCCTCTTCCTCTTTGGCGTAGAGCAGCAACACTGACGTCACAATATTCATCGCCTGTGGTTGTCATGGTAGAAGTTAAAAATGTAATTATTTTCAATGACTGCAAAGGTTTCAGCCAGTGCAAAAGCAAAATATTTTGTAACTTCTGCTTTATTTAAGGGCTTAGTGTCCCCAAACAACGTATCTATTACCACACTCATCACAGTAAACATCAACAAGTGAAAACAGGAACAAAAAACTCAAAACTACGGAAGCCCAGAGGAGCTTACACACAGCCAAATTAGAAAGAACAATTATCTTGATAATTTTCAGGCTTTTCACATACAGTACATGTTCACAATACTACAAAGAGAGAGTGTGTGTATCTACCTGACAGTATCCGATGTTGGGGTTTCTGAATGCATATGCAGTTAGCACCCTGCGCAGCGCGGCGATGCCCATCTCATTCTGGAAGGCCGGGTGTTCAGGGAGAGAGCGGTGAAGGTCTCTCTCGATCTCCTCCGTGGCCAGGTTGTATTTACCCATGGACTTCTCCACCAGGTCTTCATAGTAACCGGTATGGGTGGACATTTCGTTGATTGCTCCTATGAAAAAAATTTAAATTAAAAACACATACGTTTCTAAGTCATATATCCTCCAAGATGACTACAAGAGATATAGTAGCAGTGTATGGGATGGAGCTGGTAACATGAGATGGAGTCATTCAAAATTTTAATCTTACCAGATCAGCTTTATTGAGATGGTGAAATTTCTCACAAACTGATGCATAGGTAAGTAACATTGAACAAGTAGAACACTATTAGGCCTATATAAATACTGTAGATAGTAATACACACACACGAAAAGCATGAGAAAAAATTGAGAAATTGAGCTTCTGTGTTTGAGAGAGCATTGTGTCCACAATGTTTAGATTTTAAATAGTAAAAGGGAACCTGTTCACTGGTTAAATGGAACTTTATTTTACTGTGTGAATAAATTAATAAGAATAAAAGATCTTGTTATCCAAACACATTGGCATCACATGCTTATTCATCTCACCAAACGGGTTTCTTACAACCTTTGTTCTAAAAAAAACACCAAATAGTTTTTAAATAATATGGGAAATATTTTCCTTGTAGCAGATGAGTGTCAGGTGTAAGTGAGTGCAATGCAGGTGAACGTAACGCAGCTATGACAACAGCCAGGTGAGCTGTAAGTGAGTCAGTGGGGAGAGAGGGAGGAGCCTATTGTAACCCTTCTCATGTGAATGATGCATGACTGTTCATGTAAACAGGGAAGTCTAGAGCTTGTGCATGTTGCATACCTGAAAGACTAACAGTCACAAGACACATGTCATCTGTCTAGGTTTAGTGGCTAGCTTAAAATGTTGTGTTGAAACAATCACGGACATTTCTTTTGGATATTAAAAATAGCTTACGTAGGATTTCTTCAGAATTATCTCTTTATGTAATTGCACATCTCATTAAACGATATGACCCACTGGATACAACATATTATGTCAACGATTTTAAAATGAATATAGTAATTAATAATCAAAAAAAAAAATTGACACAAAAAAAATAAATAAAAATAAAAATAAAAATCACCTTTATTTTTGTGTCTCACATTTGGCTATTCAAATTTGGATCTTGTTCTCACATGGTGTATTAGTCAACAGGGTTTCGGGGTGTAATAAAATAAGAATGTGTTATGATCAAGCGTGAGCCGGTAGTAAGCAGGGTGTGGTCTCAGTACATACACTGTATACTCAGTGTGTTGTGTAGTGTTCATTTTAAACATTTCCTTACCAATTTTTTATATTTTTATATTATTTTATTTCTACCTTATTGTGTTTGTGCTATTTATTACATGTCTGTAATCTATTATATGTAAAAAAAAATATTAATTAAAAAAAGTATATATTTTTTTTTTAAAAGGAACATTTCCTCACCGGAGAACAGCAGCCATAGCTCTCCCCTCATGCTCTCAGGAATCCCCTTGAGGACCAGCTCCTTGGTCTTCTCAGTGCGGTACATACACACGCCCTGTCCAAACTCTGTGAAGTGATTCTTCCACGCCTGCTCCTTTAAGAACTCTTTAGCCTGAGCAGAAAGAGGAAAAAATATGAGTCAAGATGCAATAGATCAAGACGACCCTCAAGCAAAGGAGCATTAATACTGTTATATTGTTTCATTCAGGGTCGCAGTCCCATTGATTTCAATACACACAGTGTTCTAGGAAAATTGTCTTGCAAATCAGCAATTCTTCATGCAGTTTAATTCCCGTGGGATGTAATGACGTAAAAAATGCAAATTATTGAAAGGGCAAGCGAATAATGTACTATGTGATTACTTAGAATGTATAACCTTATCGTTCATTGTTTTGTATTATTATATTTTTTTTTACTGTTAACAATAATTCTTTTTTACATACTTTATTTTTTGTATATATTTTCAGGTTACATTTGAATAAATATTTTCATGAACATGCGTTTGACAGGTATGTGTTCCTATGTACCTTTGTTTTAGGAGGAACACTTTAAGTGGGGGACAGTGTAGAGAGTGAACGAGCATCTACTGTAGTGTACAGTTTTGCCTCGTTGGTCAAAGCTAACACTTTTGTGAGTCATTTTTTGTGTGTACTTATTTTGTAACCAGATAATACCCACACACAAGAATTGACCAAAGAACAATACAAATCTGAAAACAAAGGTTACAAATCTAAGACTAAAAAAAACAGCCTTTAACAGAGTATTGCTATTATTAGATAAGCATGCTTGAATAGATTAAACATTTTAATTGTGCAGGACAAAGAGTGCATTAACCCACCAGTTTGGGGTTGAACTCCTCCGGTGAGCGTCGGCGGTACATTGTCATGAGGGCCTGTGTGGCTGTGGGCACGCTGCTGTCGTTCAGGTTGAAGGTTCTCTCGCTCTCTGAGCCCAGACTGTGAGGAGGGCTGCTGGAGGCCAGGGAGCCATGCTGAGAGTAAACCTAGAGGGGGCACAAGGCAAGGCAAGTTTATTTATATAGCACAGTTCAGACACAATGCCATTCAAAGTGCTTTACAGGGGCAAGATTAAAATACACAATACACATTATGTTCAACGGACATTTTCACCACTGTGATATATTGGTTTTGTGGATACTTATTTCTTTACACATTCTCACAGTACAAAGTAAAATATTTTCTTTACACTTACCGAACAAAAACCCTGAAAGCTTTCAAAGCAGTTCAAATAAATGGGTTCTACATTTAAAACTATTTAGCAATTATTGCTCTTTTAAATAAAAATTGCTTTGACTTGATAAACCTTTAAAAAAAAAAAAAAAAATTATGATATTGGACAATATTGCATCAGGCAATATAAAAAAACCAAGATATCGGATTCAGATTGGAATTTAAATATAGTGGATCCGTGCATCTCTACTCACCACCAAGATTATTCACATCATTTTCTAGATTTTATACATAAGTTAACTCAAGAAAAACAAACCAAAATGTACTGTACCTCGTCGTCTGAGCTGTTGAGGCTGCCGGTCAGCTCTCTCTCCAGGGAGATCTTGGACGTGGTCTGCTGCAGGAAGTCAGAGATCCTCTGGACCAGGAAGTCTCTGTCCTTCAGGTTGGCGAAGAGGAACGTCATTCTGTTCTTAGTGCTGATGGACAGAGGGCTGGGCAGCACGTTGGAGCTGTCCGCCTTCTCCACGATGGTTACCTGGAAGCAAGGCAGTAAAAAACCTCAGTCAACACATGCAAAGCAATACATGACATACAAGTGTATTATATATCCTGGCCCCTAAGGGTATTTTATGAATGTTACGTTATAGACTGTGAAGTTGCAGTGACTTCCTGTTTACATTATCGGTTGATTCTGATTGGAGGGCACTGCAGAAGTTTCCAAGGCAAATGACTGAAAATGATCAAAGCTAAAACTAGCTAAGGCAATGTTTTGATGGTTGAACCCCCGTTAAAGTAACTATGAGGAACTTTTTAATATTTTTGAAACCGTCTTATTTTTCCTCAGATGGTCACAAATAACATGTAACAGCAAATAAACATCATTGAGAAGAACGCTATCGTTATAATTTTTTTCTTAATGTCTATGTCCGGGTACGGCCACCCAAGAACAACAGCTGGCTTTGTAAAAACACTACAGCTTTTGTCCAAAGGGGCCAGTGGAATTATCGCAAACTGAAAGTTCCTGGTAGCCATACATTTTTTTATTTTATTTCTTACAGCATTTGTTAATCTAATTTAAAAAACATGCCTGCAAGCTGCTAGTAATGAAAGACATTTGGACAGAATTACGTCACCTCTCTTAATGGGATGATGAGACTGCACAGTGTCTCTTCTTTGCTGGTGAAGCAGATGTAGTTGGTGGAGACAAACATCTGTCCCAGGATGTGCATCTTGTTGAAGGGCGTCCACAGCGTGCAGTCCGTGTGTCCGTCCAGTTTCTCATCTTTGGGTAAACGGAAGAGCGCGCGGTAACGTTCACTCTTAGCCCGAGCATCTAAATCCCTACAGGGTGAAAAATGCAGTCGTATTAAATGAGAGATTTTTTACATAAAATGTCTTGACCAAACAAAATTAGTCGTTAAGCATCTGGATAACCAACTACTCTACCAAGCATGACACCTTAATGTTTCCATCGATCGCGTGTCATAAACAGACTTTAACAGCTGCATTTATTATTAATGACGTTCATAATCATAATCGATCAGTTTTTTCTTGCCTCTTTAGTGCCGACACCTTCTTGGGAGATTTTTTCTTGAGCTTGGGCAGCGAGCGGTCCTGTTCAAAGCCCTTGTTGTCCAGCAGCTGCCTCATAGCGATGTTAGCTAGCTGCTCCGCTAGCTTGAAGGTCTCGTTGATGTTGAGGAAGACAGAGAAGACGTGCTCGTTCAGGCGCGTGTTCACCTTGATTGCATCAGGCATCAGCAGGGTGGCGCTCTTCTCCAGCTGGGTGATGTCTGCCCAGCGCACCACCAGTTTAGCTGAGAAAATGAAGACAGCAGCATTACTATACAAGACCAATCAATGGACTATTACATTTTGCAGTTGCTGCAATTTTTTCAGATATCCAGATTTGTTTACATTTGTAAAATATTCTTGTAATTGTAACAATTCCTTGTGAAAAGTCCACATGGGTCTGTTAATTTAAGACATGTTTAGATCTTCTAGCTGGATTGTCAGCTCACCTCTTTTTTTGTTTTTTTTTTGGTTTATGTATGACGTGAAGAACAAATTGCATTTTTTTTATAAATCTGACTATTTTGTATATATTTAGTTGACAATGAACATTTGATTTTTTTTTTTACAAAAAAAAAAAGATTGAAATATTTGTAAAGGCAATATAAAAACACATACATAAACAGTGAATGACTGTGTGTGAATGTGATTCCAACCTTCTTTTCCTAGTAGGTATGAGTAGAAGCAGACGTGGTTGATGCTGAGGTAGAGCCAGCCCTGTCGAGGCACTTTGCCCTTCCAGTAGCTGCAGGAGTAGTAGTTGACCAGCTTCTCCTCCTCAGGCATCCCAAACAGCTTACGGAACTTAGACGTGGCTTCTTTAAACTTGTCTGTGTCGTCGTCCTCTTTCACATCATGGTTCTTGTTGTATTCTGCGATGATGCCCTGAAGCAGGACGCATAGAGGATGTTTAGGCACGCCTTCAAATCAAATGATTAAACAACCACCGCTGCTCAAACATGATATGGAACATGTTTCTGTAGCATTTTTAATAATTTAACAGGTCTCCATAAATGGGTACAATGTGAATTTTTTTTGAAAAAATATGTCCTTTTTTGTTATTCTCTTTTATAAATTTGATAATTTTTGGGAGAAAAAAATCCATTAATATTTCATTTGACAACTTGTTTTTACCTGGACCTTTCCTTTGACAAAGGTGGTGATGTCGTTCTCATTCTCAAAGATGGAGAGCGTCTGCAGCAGGTTGTGTTCCAGCCACTCCCAGTGCTCTGTGATCTCTTTACGGGACGTTCCTACAGACCAGTGGGGAGGGGGAGTTTAGGCAAGGCAAGGCAAGTTTATTTATATAGCACAATTCAGATATAATTCAGGCCACTCAAAGTGCTTCACAGGGTCACAAAATACATCAAGAATAAACACATCAAGAATTATTTTTAAACATATATAAACCCTCTCTAAATATACACACACACACACACACACACACACACACACACACACACACACACACACACACACACACACACACACACACACACACACACACACACACACACACACACACACACACACACACACACACACACACACACACACACACACACACACACACACACACACACACACACACACACACGAGGAGCTCTGTAATATGACATAAAGAACTGGAATTTTAGACATGATTTAGAAGCAGGCCACAAAAAAAATCAAGCTGCAAAATATCCAGTGTATTTTTTTGCAGTGCATTGGGAAAACCCTCTTTAACTCGCTCAGTGCTCAAGTCAAATGTCAAATGTAAAGAGAAAAATGAAATGCACATCTGCCATATTATGTTTAAACAGCAAAACTAAAAGGACCATTTTGTTACTGTAATCACGGATCACTGGGGTTAAAAGTAAAAACAGATCATTTCTTCTTTAGCCGCAGGATAAAATTGATTGCAGTAATGGCTTCCACTGTGGACCATTATCCCTTCAGTGAGTGAGTGCACGTTCACTGAATTAGCTTTTCCTTCCAGAGCGCTCCACTCTCTTTCTCTTGGCTGAGGGAGTAAGGAATGGGTAAGAGAGGGAGGCTTGGTGATCAATTCCTATTCCAAATCCAGGCTAGTCCTTTGTAGGCCTCCATTTCAGAATGGTAAGACAAATGTTACTCATTTGGTGTACACATTTAGTTGGGGGCCTGCAGAATTAAATACAAGGTTGCACATATCAGCTCGAATCTAATTTCCCCTGAGCTCCCACATACAGTATATGCAAAGACAACATTAAACTAATAGTAGCGCACAGCACACAGGCATAAGCACACTGACTGGAGTGTACTGTTGCTCAGGTTTGTGGATAAATGAATACTCAAGGGACATCACTGGAGTCTGTCTCTGCAGCTCGAAAGGCCAACAACCTATTTCCACATATGTATAATACTCCCCAACACATGTAAAGTGTAAACAGAGTTTGATGTTTGGAAGAAGAAACGTTCCCCTTTACGCAGACGTGCTTATTAATTTAATTTCCTAGTGCAGAATTATATTTTTCTAACACTTTAAGACCAAACGCTTCATTGAATTACAGAAAATATAAGCAGCAATGTATTGATAATAAAAGTAAATAGCCCTGGGTTTTCTTCGACATATGAAAGCTTTTCCTATATAGCTGGGATCATTCCTTTTTCAATAACAAAGGAAAGATTTAAAAGAAAATTGTGCTGCATAAACCAAAGTTAATCAATTACTTTGGATGCTAATTAGCATGATTTACTGAAAACACACTTAGTAGCAGTAAATGGAGATAACAATTGAAGTTTTGCATATGTAGAACATTCAGATTACATTCTCTGGCCAAGCAGATGACATGAAATGACACATTCCTGTTAATCCTGCCTTTTAAAACCAATGGGGCATGATGTAATGTTTGGCATTTGGGAGCTATAAAGGCCTCATGTGTTGAGTGGTGTGGCTGGGGGAAGGGTCTTCACTGCACACATATCCCATAGTTCATACCTGTGTAACTAATATGTGCAGATGTGAGAACCTAAAGTATATATACATAGTGCAGAAACTGAAAAGAAAGTTGACTTTGAAGTTATGAAAACACCAAAAAAACTGAATTCTCAAAAAGTTTTTGCACATACCATGAGCGATGGTCCAGTAAACTAAAGAGTCTGGGGTCTGGTATAGGATCCTATAGGGGGCCATCCGGGCACTGGAGTCCAAGACCACATCCAGGGTCCCCACTAGCAGACCTGTTGAAGCCCAAAATACTGTATTAAACACTGAGGAATACATAGCTAATTGTATGTTTTTCACAGAGGGCAGAATAAAGAACTTATTGTGTTCTGTCCTAAAGCGATAAAAACAAATCACACATTACTTAGGTTATCTCATGACGCAGGATGAAAAATAAAATGTGTTCAGCTGTGAAACAAAATCCCACACAGATATGTAACAACCATATATGGCCATGTGAGAAGTACAAGACAAATTTAGTACATTAACACCTTCAGGCCAAGGGGGAAACCCATGACTTGATGCAGTTTAAGATTTGATTGTAAGAAAAAACAGCTGGTGGGTTCAACGACTACTCTCTATATTTATATCTAAATGCATGACAGATGAATGACTGGTTTAGGCTTAATCATAGCTATTGTGGTGTGTGAATTTGCTTGGCAGAGAAGCTGATAAAAGGCACAACTCTGAGAACATATTTAAGGATGAATATATACAGCTTAGGTGTTGAGAGCCATGTTGCAAGTTTAAAAAAATGCCAGCAGCTGCTGCACTGTCTGCTGCTTTGTCTTGTAGACATGGGTGATGTACAGAGCAGTGTTAATGGTTTCACATTATTCCATTCATCAGAGAGCAAATGCAGGGAAAGCACAAAACTGCTAGCAAAGAAAAATGTTTTTCACAAGTATACTGTATACTGCCTCATACATCTGAGCAGGTTTTTATTGAATAGTGTTTTCCCACTTGATCAAGTGACAACATTAAAGTGCAATGTAAGCAGTCAGCTTGCATAGCTCATGACTCTCCCACAATGCAGGGAGGAAATGGAGAAGTTGCTCACAGCCGGAAAATATAAAATAAATTGTGCATGGAGTTGGAACAGCTGCAGAAAGATCATTTTTATGCAAAGTATTCAAGTATATGTGTTTTGTTTTTTTTGTACAAAAGCTGCAAAATATACCTATCATACTGATTAGTGTGTAGCATTTTTGGGACACAGCAATGGTTTTAAAATATCTAAAACATATCAACTAAAAATCTACTTTGTATTCGTCTTATGAGCAAAGGGATGCAGTCAACGCGTTCACTAGGCCTAAAGCATTCCCACAATGCTCTTCAGTGTTAGAGACTGCTGCATGTAAACAGAAACCTTGTTTACAAGAAGACTCCGCAGGGAACCTTTAAAAAACAAGTGACTTTCTAAAAATATTTCATTTGCAGATGACTTGTTCATAAATCTAAGAGCAGTAAGTTAACAACTACAGAACCTTTTGTGAAGAGTTCCTTGAAAGTTTTGACACAATCATTTGTACATCGGAGCCCTGTGGTTATCCATTGCTGGCTGTGAATGCTCCCCTTGGTTCAGAGTCGACATGATAGATGTTAAAAATGCAGCGAGTGTTAGTTATTTTCTGCACAGAACCTAATCAGGGCAAGGACAGGATGAGTCACACAGACAGAGGATGAGGGGGAGGAGGGAGCGAAGATGGAGTGTTTTTTTTGGTTATTTTTAGATGAAAAGGCGTCTAAAAGAATGGAATATGACATAAATAATAAAAAAACACAGTCAAACAAGCTATAGAAATTACATAATGGATCATACTAATGAGAGAGGCCACTGCCTTTTGAAAATATGATTGCCAGATTGAATAATAGCCAAGCCAAAACTAGCCAATTAGGAAAAAATGTCGCTCTACAAGAAGGTGGTGTGCCTTAAGAGAGTGCATATGGACATGCTATGTTTGTAGGAATGTGTAATATGAATAATTCTGTTAAGGTATTTCAACAGGAACTAACATGGAGTATTGGGTTTCAGTATGTGTATTTTATTAGGTGGATTTGTTAACTGTGTAGATCTATGTTAAAAAATTTAAAAAAACTCAAAACGACAAAAAGAGAACATAAAGTCCATTCCTCTTCACCTCATCAAATTTCCTCTTTACATTCCTATGTTGCTTGAGAAAAAGCCACGGCGAAGCAACTCCATAAACAGCTGCTAGACAATGATCTCTACAATTGATTTACAGTTGGACGGTGAGTGCCACGTCAGATGCAATTAACTCAGAACCCTGTCATGAGAACAGCTATGCATACATGAATAATTATCCCACTTGTTTTCACATTTCATACCCACTTAACTCTATCCCCTGGGCTGACAAAATCAATAAAAAGGCATTTGGCTTTAGTCGAGTAATCTCACTGAAACTAATGAGATAATTCAGCTTGACACTTGATTCTGGTTTAGTCCCTTTTGTGAGAGACTAACATGTGGTGTGTGAGTGTGAAGTCGACTTCCTCTTTAAACTAAAGAAAGTCACAAGGTTAAAAAACTTCCAACATTCACACACAGCCAGTTGTCCAGTTAACTTACCCTCTCAAAATAGTATCAACTAAAATACAAAAGGGCGACTATTGCTTTTTAATTGAATTCCCGTGGGTGATACAAATTCATTAAAAGCAGCAAATTTTGGACTTTAGTTTGTCCTGCATGGGGTGAATGTATCAGCCTACGACGTGTGAGCTGAGGTTAAACTGTGAAACTGAGGGCTGACGAACAACAAAAGGAGACCGCTGAAAGGTGTCAAACCATTTGACATCCAGCATTTTCCTCTTTCAGTAAGACAAGGAGAGAAAACCCCCCAAAATAGACAGAAATAAAGCTGTTTGTTTGATATTGTGGTTGTGAACACAAGTCTTGTTGTTGTTGGTGTACAAACGGGGACCTCGGGCATCACATGATTCTGCAGCGTTTACTCATCAAAACCAAAAAATCCATGTGACCTTTTTTCCAATTCACACCTCTGCTTTTGCAGAAGTAATTTCCCTAAATGAGTGGGTGGTGCATGGCCTACAAAACAAAAACAATCCAGACCTGTAACAGTGCATGTTCAGTTTGTTATCGCCAGAGCAAAACAAATTGCATTATCTGAAAGCAAGGAACAAGAGACCAAGGTAACAATATAAGAAAAAAGCTACTTGGTTGGTGTAACTTTTTTTACTTAACACTTGAAATAATGAGGCAACTTGCAAAAGACAATGTAGTACTTTGGCATTTCATTTTTACCTCTAGAGATTTCAATAAACTCTAATCATTTTCTTTTATTAAATGTTTTTTTTCTTTTTAACAAAATGATGGGGTTGCAGCTGGTTTAAGACATTTAGCACATGTAAAAAGGTCCACACTCTCCATTAAACTTAAATCAATATGGTTTCAGAAGACAGAAACCTGAGACAAGCCTGGGTCATTATCGTCACCATCATGTGCAACTTTCACCGCCTGCACATACAATGAATGCATTTTATAGCTTCTCCACCATTCCATGTCTACGTATACTGACATTGAACTTGAGTCATAAAGTTCAACATAACTAGGTGGCCTACATAGGACAGGGTCAGTCTCCGTCTGGCATGACACACTACAGTAATTATAAGTTGGATAATGAAATATGTTTTTTTAACCATGACTCAAATTATTGTGTAATTTAAGCACAATTGTGTCAAGTTGCCTAACAATAGAAACAATGGCCTGATTCTGATATTACTTACAGCCTTATGAATCTAGGTTTCTGGTTCTGTGTTCATTTATATTTCTCTGAAGGTTTTCGAAAAAAAAAAAAAAATGTATGTCCCCATATAAACAACAAAAGGACCCTTGGATGTGTGGATGCTTTTCAAGTGTCTCTGCAGCAAGGCGTCTGCACCGTCCTACAAAATAAAGTACGAGGTGCAAGCTAAACGTTTAGATAAGGCTGTAAGTGACAGTTAAAATAGCTTATCAAGGTTGAACGCGTCATGCAAATTATATTACACATGAAACTGAGCTGGCACTGATAGTATGGATAAATGTGTTCATTGCTGTATGTTTACATCCAGTGTTTCTCGTCAGTTCCAGACTATATTATTCCTCAGGTTTTCTATGAAGCATCTTCATAAATACTGCAACGACCATTTTCTGATCAAGCAGGCACATTTCTGATAATTTTTCCCAATGATAATGAAAATCTGTGTAAAAACAAGTGAATAGCAGTTCTGTGATATGCGTTTACTTCACTAAACCAACCACACCGTCCCCGTGCCAGCCTCTTGACCTAGAGCCCTGTGAGGTTATTATGCAGATTTCTGCCTGACTGTGTAAAACGCTCCGTCATGGCAGAGCCCATGGTCTCCTCTCTCTCTCACTCTCTCTCTGGTAGAAATGCTTGTGAACGGTGCCAGGATCTCTGGGCACCGAGCACCAACTGGCACCCAGCACAGGCTCAGCCTTTACATAAGAATGATGACATCATCGCCTATAGCAACACTTAGCGCACGTTGTGTTGCCACGGTGAGATCCCACCAGAGACTGAGAGAAAAGGAGGCCGTGTGGCTTAATTTGAATTATTAATATGAAAAGAGTGTCAAATCACAAATATTGGATTGTGAAACATTAACTTGGTTGTATGTTAAGTCTGAAACCAAACAAAACCATATTGTTTACCACAAGCTTTTATTAGACAGACTATGGTTGGCGGTAAATATGATAATATAAAGAAAAGATTGTTGCTATATCCCTTTAAATCTGTGCATGTATTTTGCCACTGCTGCTTTATCTCAAGTAGCCATTGCTTAAAGGTCACATATTATGCTAAATGCACTTTTTAAATGTGTTCTAACATATCCATGGGTCCATGGTGTGCCTAGAGACTGCCAAAATATTTAAAAAAAATAACAATCTCTCCTTTTCTCACTCTCCCCCGTTCTGAAATCCCCACTCCTCCCCCCCAATATACTCCAGTCAGAATTCTCCTCGTTTCTGACCTCAAAAACTGGAAAGCCAGAAGCTTCCACTGTGCAGCCCACACCCATATTTCTTATTGGTCCACGGCCCTGACAGACAGAGGGCGAGGCGTATCTGGCTTCGCTTCCGGACAGGGGGCGGGGGGAGCTCAAAGATTGTATATTTACGAGGGGAGCTGCAGCTCTTTTTAAAAAATAGGCCATTGTGAGATTAGCTGAACATCAGCATAGTACAATAAATGATCTGAAAGTTTTTTTCAGCAAACAATTAAAGAAAAACGTATTAGGGACCACTAAGACCATATAATATGGTGTATAATAGAACCGAAAAGTGTATAATATGGGAGCTTTAATATTGTGAGGCTACAAGCAAAAAAAGGTTGGGAACTGTATATATCAATACATAAAGAGATTCGTATCCGTTTATCTATTTGTATCGCCAACTCCATGACAGGTCATCGGCAGCACACAATTGACCCTATTGGTGTTAAACCTCAATGACCAGTGACACAGGGTGTAAAATCCTCAGCAGGGAACAGAAACTGATCAACACTGATGAGACATCATTTGCACTTGAATTTTCTAATCAAAAGCAGAAACGTAAAGAAAATATTAAAAATGGCTGTGTATACCACGTGATAAACATGAATGTCTGGACCTCAAACTGGTGCTCAAACAGGATGAACAGAGTCTCATCTGTTAAACCGAACTGTGTGTGCGCTGTTTGATAAACTGCAACCAGCTTATTCCAGGTCTAGTAATGGACCACATTTCAAACTTGTGAAAGAAAACAGGACAGCAGGCTGTTGAAATATGAACTCCAGCCAGTCATTTCAATAACCTGGACCCCCTCATAGTCCTCCTGTGTCTGCTGTTGTTGCTTGGCCCATTTTGGATGCAATAAGAAAGAGGGAGGAGTTGGAGTGAGAGAAAGAAGAAGGGGAATGATTCAGCATGAGCAAGCAAACAGACCACGTCTCTGAATGGCTGTCTAGATAGATAGATAGATAGATAGATAGATAGATTCCCTGTTGTTGAGCCTCCAGTGCCCTTGGCAGCTGTACAAGAAGTGCTATTGTGTGCATTGTGGTAGGCCTATGGCTGAAGGCCAAGGGCTGGTCTCAGTCATGTTTTAACACAGAGCAGACCATCACATGAACTCATTTCAGGAGGAAATAACAGGATTAGGCAGCAGGGGTGCTGGACCTTGTCCATTAAAAAGGTGGAGTCTGCAATTCTGGATAACGTTTGTTGTCAAAATCAGTTGATATCCCCTCACGATCCGCTATACTGGACAGTGCGCTGGAAAACAAATCCAGTGTTAATACACAGCATAGGCTCTGAAAAACTGGTATGTTGGGGGACACCTTTGTTTACAAATCAGCTTACAGAGGCTAGGCTGTGTTTAAACGTTGGATTTTTTCAGTGCAAGCACAGTACAGACGAGTAACGGATCCTGAGGAGATATTCACTGATTTTGACCATTTGACTCCACCTTTAAATGTGTTTTGTTTAAATGTCAACACACTGGGGCAAAGGTTTAAGCTGACAAGAATGTGATTAAATCAATTAGTACAGAAATCCCAGGCATTTAACTCTTTGCTTATAGTAAACACCTCCAAGGTGAGAGGCCACCTGTGGCAGCTGATAGGCCAAGTCATGTGATCCTCCTCACGTCACATTATCCACCCGAACCAACACCAACACCACTCCTACCTGCCATATTGCAATGTCAATCAGATCTCACCTTTATCAACGTCAATAATACGTCATATTTAGATACAACAATGACAATAGGCCTATATCGCTCCTTGATAATAATAATAGCCCATAAGACTTACCCGCCAGTCCTCCGCCTCCATCCCCGTGGCCCTTCCGCTTCTGTAGGATGAAATATGGATTCGCTCTCTCGGTGATCCATAGCGCGCCCGCCAGTAACACATCTTCGGGACTGACCCACATAATTCTGCTGCTTATGTTTAAGGGGACATTGAACAAACTGGACAGCTGACAGCGACCACTAAAACCTGGGTGTGTGATTGTGTACAGAAGAGGCTATTCAATTATTTAAAAAGACCGATGAAGGCCTGATATAGCCTCATCGACCTCTCCGAATATCGCCTGCTAAAGGAGAGTGAAAGACGCGCTTGCTTGCAAGTGTTGCTATAATTGAATACCTTGCCAGGCAAAATGGAGGAGGTATAACGTGCACACAAACCCTTTCCTTGGAGCGCTAGCGTCTTGAGTGCAGCACAAGCTTTTAAATAAATTAATTTCCTCTGGGGTTTGGTGAGCTGCAGTCAGTGCTGGATCAGCCTTTGTTGTCCATGCTCCTTGTTTTTTGGCAGGTGCGATAATGTCTGCGCCAACGTTTGTGTTGCTGTTGCCGTTGTTGTTGTTGTTGAGCGCAGAAGAAGAACGTGTCAAAGATTAAAATCAACAGTAAAACAGTCCGTGTGTCCTCCCAGCTATAGAATGTCTGCCCGTGTACTGAGGCAGAGACGAATCGTTTAGCAGTGAAGCCGACAGTAACGCAGAGAGATGTGGTCCTGCACGCTCCTGCGCCGCCACCGCCGCACGCAAATATAGAGCGAGCAGCGCGTCACAGGGCTGGCCAGCGCGCTACGTCACCCCACAGAGGAGGTGGAGGCACGTGGGCAAATAATGAATTAATTTAAAAACATATACAGACTGAGGTTATCAGTTATTGTTATCTGTCCGACATGGATCTTGACTCGCGAATAATTTTCAGTTGATTTGGTAAACACAGTGATAAGCAGTGAAAGTCTGCCCACTCGTTCCACTGTCGGTGTCACTCATGTTATGGAGTTGTGGCTTGTGGGCTACTGTAATTCTACAAACATATAGGCCTATGGCAGCTGGAAACTCCTGATATTCAACATAAACATTTCCTGTGCTTTGTTTCCTCCTTTGAGCCTGTCAAACAGCACCATTGCCAGAAGGCAAATGGTAAGGAGTGGGCTGCAAACAAAATGTGGTTGTGTTTTATTACAATAAAATAAAATAAATATCTTAATGGCTAATTTTTTCAAACAAAGTTGTAGCCTAATTCAGAAAATGACCACAAAGTTGTTGCCACATAAACATTGAACCAGTGGAGACTGAAAAGTTAAAGTTGGTAAACCAGCCTTATACTAATAGTCATACTGCATAATATTAGATTTGTGCATATTATTTGTATTTGCTAATGAATCAAACCAATTTTCCTCAGGGGATACAGTTATATATCTATCTAACAATTATAAAAGGATGTTAGCAAACATATAAATTAGCTTATATACAGTATATTATAGGAGATTGATAGGCACAGATAAACATGTATGATGTTGTTTCTGGACAGACTTTCAAAAACTGTGGTGGTACCAGGATGATGAAAAAAGAGACAGCTTGATGCAGTTGAGGAGGTTTTCCGGAACAATTCTTTATTATTAACAAAAACTCAGACTGCAATCAAAAGAACGAAGCCAATCAAAATATACGAAGTATTGGAGTCAAATTTAAAGTGAGGTAGATGCATCATGAAAAGCTCCTAGCAAAACCCGCTATTCTTCTGATTCTAAGGCCTTTTTATCCTCAGACCCTAAGTAAGATGAGTGTCACTTTGGTCATAAGGATCTGCCCCCTTGTTGTCCCTGATAGGTGGACACTGACTATTCCTTAAACTATTACCAAAAGAGGCTTAGTGGGAAACATTATCTTCAAAGCAATGCACCATGGGGTGCCTATGAGTCTACTCAGAATTTCAGAATAGTAAGGTTTAACAACTTCACATAAACTAACTACTGTTAGGCTCGTAAAACAGTCATTCATGAGCCTATTTTAATGTATGCAAGCTAAAGCAGAAAAACCGGAGGTTTCCCTTTCGATGACCAAGCCAAACAACCCACATTCCTGACCCTGTCTCTTACCATTCCTGGGTGAGCACTATTTATATAATGGCCTTGTTGTGGGACACTACATGACAGTCCTTTCCTATAGCTCAGCACACATGGACAGATGCATTTTGACTTGTAGATATCTTGTTATTCAGTATAATGGTTTTACTTAATTAAACAGTCATTTTAGGATGTGTTATGACAAAATACACCACAATGACTACACACACAGACACAGAAACAGTGAGTCTATGACCTAGTTGTGAGAGAGACAGCAAGGGAGAGACAGACAAAGACAGAAAGAGAGACAGAGAGAGAGAGAGAGAGAGAGAGAGAGAGAGAGAGAGAGAGAGAGAGAGAGAGAGAGGGGTTTTCTGGGTTTCCTGCACCTTGAGGCCTTTTAAAAACAGGATGCAGGAAGAGGGAGAGTAGAATGTTATTCGTATATTGACTCAGATTCAACCCAAACGTTGCAGCCTCGGGTGCTTGTTTACAAACTTTCCCCTCCGCTGAACCTGAACCGCACCAGAGCAACTCACTTCTCCACACAACGTTGGTTGTTGCAGAAGCACATAGAGCGATAGATGAGTGATGCAGCTTTACAGTTACTGCATTAACCCCAATGTGGTTTACTCTGCGGCTTCATACACAAGTACATTATATGATTAGATGGGTGGGTGTGACATTACATTAATATCAACACTTTTAAAAAGATCAGTTTAATGACATTTTTATAATAAATTAGGTCTATTATTGTCAGTCTCTAGTATCTGTCTGTCTGTCTGTCTGTCTATCTATCAATATTACTTGCATATAATTGTATGAGGATGTTATCAAAACTATACGAGATTAGGAGCAGATAGACACGTTTATACACACACACACAGTGTGGTTTACTCTGCGGGTTCATACACAAGTACATTCTATTACTATAAGTAGGTGGTAGTGAGGGAGACATGACATTAATATCAACCCTCTTTCAATGACCTTTTAATACTAAATTAGTTCTATTATTGTCAGTGTCTAGAATTAGTCAGCACATGAAAAACCCCTTGGTCTTTTCTTCTGACCTTTTTTCATACACACATTTTAGTTACCTTATGACAACGGCTAGAAACAAACAAAGACACTGGCTGATCCCATACGCATGTCACATATCAGTCTATGTACATATAGTATCTCCTTATCTGTATGCGTTCAACATAACTCTCCATCTTTTTTGTTAATCTATAAATTGGAAATTATTCTATTTTTTCCTCTGATCGACTTGTACCCGAGGATTTTTTGTTGGTCTGTGATTCTTCAGTACCTCAATGTGATATGTTTTTTGTATTACTTTTTTAAAATTATATGAAGATTAATATTTAAAAAGCAGTAGAAAAGCAGAAATGTTCAAAATGTTTCAGATTGAGCACAGCGGAGTGTAACTGTTTCAAACATAATCCATGCTATAAACCCTTTGTGTGCCAAATGGTGACAAGATTGGGTTTTGATATTAAACAGTTTTGGCTGGATTATATTCCCTGAGTCGTTCCTGCTCACGGAAAACACAAGTAGGCCTACCTGCTACTTGTGTCTGTCGTTGTGAAAAGTATTTGGACCCCATGAAAAAACAGGTTGGGTACCTTGTTGTAGTTCTACTACATTAGTTACTCTGTAATTTTCCTGAGTCTACAAACAGGTTTAAATTCTCTCTCCACATAACATACATTTTTGTGAAAAATAATTTCCCTTTGGGGACTATACCTTCTAAAGGCTTTGACATAAGTCTTCAGGTTGACACAACCAGCCAAGTCTGACCAGTTTTTCAGAAACCTGGTCAATTGACCAACCAGCCGGGTCTACCACAATGAAGCTGACAAGCAGCATCATCCTGTTTTAATTATTGCAGTAACCACCAAGGTCCTGCTTTCTGTATTGTTTCTAAAAATTAAAAATAAAAATAGACCTAAAAAAGTTCTTAATGCAAAGAAAGACACAAGGCACAAAGAAGTTGGAAATAATTGAAGGAACAGGTTTGAGTTCAAAGATTAACGGGTTAGGGTTAGAACTTTTTTGTAATGATTTCAGTGCTTTTGCAGTGATGAGAGCAGAATGAACTAAGCCTAAATGTTGCAACCAAACATAGGCCAACTTTATAGTTTTGAGGGTAGGTTAGTTTGGTTATTCATGTAGAGAACCTCCTTTTTTCATTTGTGTGTGAAGAATTTGTTGTTGATGTTGTTTTTTAAGTGTTATTTATTTCAACAATACCACCAACAGATTTCAAATGATTTATTGTCACGTGCAGAAATAAAAAAAAAGTGCAATATTTGGTGCAGTCAATTAGTGTAAATGTATCTTACCAGAAACTAGTATCATAGAAAACGTGCACATTGTGATAAAACTGTTTGCTTTAGTGAATACTAAAGAAGAACAATGTCTCTGTGTGAACTGATTATTTTGTAGAGATCTGTTCATCTGTTAAACAATTGTGTGAGTGTCAGGGAATCAAAATAAATTGGTCTGCTGGGCTAAGTCAGAAAGGTGCTACTATTTAAAAATAATAATGAGCCTTTGCTCCCCCAACTGTCCCTGCTTTTTTTTAAATATCTTTTTGGCATTTTTATGCTTTTTTATTGATAGTGTAGAGACAGAGTTGAAATGGGGCAGAGAGGGGAGTGACATGCAGAGAACAACCGTGGGCTGGAATCGAACCCGGGTCCGCTGCTGGCCGAGGCCCATGGGGGGGACGCCCTACCAACTGAGCTAAGGGCGCCCCTTTGCAAGTCCCTGGTTGATAAGATAGTTAGTCTCTCTACAAATACATGTATGCGTTTATTGAGGGATAAGCACACTCACACTCATTGTTGATAGGAGTAATGGGTAAGGGGGGCCCATTGACTGGAGGTTTTCAGGGGCCCAGCCATTTGTGTGGGCAGGCCTGCCTATGATGGACCATACTGTTTAGCATTACCTTATGAAAGAAAGGGTGATACCTTTCCCTTTCCCCTCCTGTTCTGTTACAAAAAACACCACTGTACCTCGGACAACCTGTTCCACTTCTTACTTTCTGAATCACATCCCCATTCTTTGCAGTTTTTTCAGTTCTTCCATTATAATAAGGGAAGAAGTACTAGTGCGTGACAGTGTTTTTTATTTTTATATGGACTTCTATGTAAGAAAAAAAACAAAGACAGCTTGTTTGAAATCCAAGAAATGTTGGTCTATTTCACTCCCTTCAAATTATGAATAACCTCGTCAGGAATCATGAATAGAAGCCGAAAAACACACATTACCGGTAAGTAGAACATATAAAATCTAAGGCCTCACTGACTTGTTACAATGTGTAAAAAGAGAAGAGTAACAATAGCAGGATGCATGCAAAACATCTTTGGTGACAAAAACAGTAAATCATCCAAATATATGATTAGTCAGAATGGTTAGTTTCAAATTCCCATGAAAATTCCTTTGAAAAAAAGGAGGATTTTTAAAAAGGGGGCAATTATCTGGATCTCAGATATAATACTGTAACAGGTGAGATACATTCATCAAATGAAATCTTCCACAGGCTTTTAATGTCGATACATACCACACTGACTCATTTAAATCAGTGCCAGCATCAGACTTTAACAAATGGAGCGCTGACAATTGACCTTACACAGCCTAGAGGGGCATCTAGAAAAATGTGTTCATATTTTAAAAATAGTTCATTTTTCCATACAAAGTGAAACATTTCAAGCCTTTCTTCCAAAAACAATATTAAATTATACATTTTTTGGATTGGATTTCTGTATTTTTTAAAAATTTTCAGCTATAAGCCATAATCATCAAAAAAAAAGTGTTACATTTTTCAGCTTATGTGTAATTTAAATTAAAGTTTCCTATTTTAAATTACAATATAGCAAAACATATGCAATATTTACATATGTATAATATTAGATGGCTCATTTCCATCTAATATTCTTTCTGGTAACAGAAAACTGTTGGGATCCTTTGGAAGGGACTTCTTCTGCACAGTGGAGTTTCATCCACGGTTCAGTAGAAATGACCCACTGTGACGTAATGGGGAAATCTTTACATTATATCAAATATTCCCCAAACCTTAAAGGGATTCTTTGTAGGAACTTCCATTTTTCTGTTCACCATGCTGGGTATGACTGTGTGCTACATGTTCCGCTTCACCACACACACATACAGTACATCACCATGGTAACAACAGTGCCCTCCTTTGGTCAAATAAGAGAATTTCAGAATTGTTGGAAATGTCATTCCCCCAATATACAATGGGCATGTAGCTTCTGCTTCTTCCTTGTGGGTAGAGTCACCACAACATTATGGATACAATCTCATTGCAGTTTTTTTTTAGCGCTCAGATATTCCTAGCAGCTCTGTTCAGTTCATTTGATTTGTGTGTTGCTCATGGTTTGGGCTGTACACACTCCCTTGCCTGCGACTTGGAAGGCGACTCCCCTGTAAGTCGCTACACACTCGCCGTCTGTCCACAGGTCTGTCTGGATCTGCTCCCACACCTTGTGTTTAGGGTCTAGCTCTTTGTCCGCTTCACCTGAAAACAAGAAAATCAATTCAATATATTGTTAAACATCTCAAACAATGGCCAAAGACAGACCAGGGGCCTCATTTATAAACGTTGCGTACGCCCAGAAGAGGGCGCACGCCAATTTCTACGCAAATATTAGGATTTATAAAAAACAAACTTGACGGGAGATGTGCGGTCCTCCACGCATACTCTGACCCATGCGTACGCACAGAAAGTGGAGAAAGGAGAAACGGCGACTCCGTCGGCACATGTATGAAGTGCGAGAACGAATGTGTTTGTGTGAAATGAATCCAGATAGGCCTATTATAAGCCATGTAGGTCTATCATATATTGGGAGTTCCTTTGCAAAACGGATGAAGCCATTCTTACAACTAATGAACAAATGCCTCCACGGATTATTCCATGGAGTGATACCAACAAAAACAAAACGAATTAGGATCTTACATAGCCTACAAACGGAGATAGGCTATATGAGTGCAAATAAAAACAAAATAGCGTTCGAATAAGCTCTGCAGTTAGAATAAACTATCTGCATGTTGTGGAATTAATTCTGATAATATTGAGGTGGAATACAGCCTATTACTTTTACACTGACGCTGTTCTCGATGCCTCAGTCAGGCAGACAGGAGTGCACCTTTTCAAACACTAATGATAAGCCTACAGTACATCACATAGGCTACTGTGATCTTTTTCACGGCTTTCAGTCCGTTTTATCTATGTGTTTTTCTTTGAGTTTAAGCACGTCGCAATTGTGTTTTGAAAGGGACTGTGAAGTTTATTATTAACCCTCCGCCGCCCGCCACTGCCCCGGGATGAATTCTCCGAATCTGTATCTCATGGGGGGTCTCAGTGTCCCCCGCTCGTGGCACAAACACTGTTGTGTGAGGATATGCACTTGTTTGCGTCCACTTTTATGTCGGATCGCTTCTTTTTATTTCGGCCACAGCGTTCACAGAGATCGCCACAGGCTGCACTCTGACGCCTTTACGCTCACACTGCCACCAAACTATATTTTCCCTGGTCGCCACTTCTCCAACGGGTACTTCGGGGTAAACTTCGGACCGCAGTGATCCACACCGTGTGGAGTCTATTTTTCCATTTCCCTTTCAGTCGGCGATTGCCACTACCGCCTTCATGCACTCAGTAAATGATATTAATTTGGGCGTGTCGATGACTATGTATGGGTAAATATGGGCGGTACGTGAAGCCCGCAAAGTCTGCGCCACATTTAGAGTTGATTGTGATTTATAAAGGGAAACAGGCGTAGGACGTGAGTGCGCACTGTTTTATAAATCCGAATATTTTTGTTCGCACGTACATCCTACATTTCTTCCGTACGCTAGCTTCCACGTGAATCCCACGCAAAGCTTTATAAATGAGGCCCCTGAACTGTAATTATTTTTACGTGATAAGTTATAAAATGTATTTCTCTCTTTTCAATTTGTGTTACCATAGTCTATTTTTACCTGTAATGTTGCTGTTTTTCTCACCTACCATAGGGACTACCGATATGTCTGTTATTTTTTAAAGGTACAGTAATCATGTTATGGTACCTGGGAAGCCTTGGAAAGTAACTCTGTCCCCTGGTATAGCCCCACTTGGAGGGTCCAGGATTTGGAGCTGGTCCGGTGAGCGGGCAAACATCACCAAGGCCTGGGACTTCACTCCTCTAACCTGGGCCGGCTTCATGTTACAAAGCAGCACTGCCAGGCGGTTCTGTATCTGCATGAGGGACGGATGATTAAAAACAATTATTTTTACCAGCCCATATGCTCAATATATAATACAATTTTATACAAAAAAGAATGGACAATTATGCCAATTAAACATTCCTAAATTCAAAATAATATTTTTGTTTTGTTTTACATTCATTAGTTAGTAGTAGTTTAAAGTCTCATTGACAAACAGTGTTTCCATCAGCCCAATGCGAGAACGTTGCTGCTTTTCTTATCATTTTAAATTGAGGGCAGTTTTAAATGAATAAGTTAGTCAGACAAAATGAGAGAAACGTTAATAAATCAAATTGACTTCTGGGAAATTGTAAAGGGCATTTTTGCACACTTTTTCTAAATACGTCACAGACAAAACAATTGAGTAAGAAAAAATAAAAATCAGCAGATTCATTTTTAAATTCCAATAATAGTTATTGGAAGCTCTTATCATTCTAAACATAACATGATACTCCTTACTCCCACGACACACATGATAATATAAGAGTAATACCTCATCCGAAGGTACGTGTGTAGCCAGCTCGCTGACCACCGTCCTGGGTGAAGACTCTCCAACGTCGACCTGCTGAACGCAAACACCGTCGTCCTCTGGAAGCGGCTGAGATGAGATTATACGTCCGACACGCAGATTCAAACGAGACACGTCCACTATGGCTGTGCCTGGGCTGGGGGCTACCTTGCTCTTCTTTGCTCTCTTTTCTTCTGGCATCAAATAAAGAAAAAGTACCTTTACAACCATCAAGTGCACAAACTCACAATGGATTATGTCGTTTTAACACTTGTTTGTCATTATACATATATGTTTCCGTGCACTTAAAGGTGGAGTCAACAACGCTTGATATCAAAATCACTTTGTGTCGAAATCAATGAATATCTCAATAGACAATAGACAATCCTTTTGGCAATGTAGTGTAGGCTATTTTGGGATGGGACCGATCAGAACCAAAATTGGTATCAGGTCTGATATGGCTGTAATCCACGCATCAGATATCAGACTGACAATACGATCCAATTTTCAAAGTCTGTTTTTTGGATCAACCTATTGTTATCCTGCTGATTTGGTTATTTGTCATGCTGTTGCTTGTTGGTAAAGCTAGTGCATATGTCTTCTGTTGTCCCCATGAGGAATTATGAGGAATTACAACAACACTTCTTGCACATCTACATGAGGTAAGCCTTCAGTGATCGAGCATGGATGTTATACCTTCTGCTGTATAGATGGGTCAACAGTGTTGTTGTAATTTCTCAGAATTCCTCATGGGGGCGACAGAAGCTACGCACTAAAGCTTTAAAGCCCTGACGTCTGTGCGCCTCTATTTATTTATTCTTATTCTTCTGGACAATTACACATAATACATAATTTTCTCATCGCATATTCATACATATTACTTTGTGTTATCGTCCGAAGGGAAGCAGGAGAAGCCAAAGGCTTATCGGGTCCCGCCCCCACTGCCATAAGATTCAGATACACAGCTACTACAGTTAGAACATTTTTTTTCTTTTTTTTTAAGAAGATTCATTCTAATACACAGATAATTAATTAATTAATTTAGGTCTCTATTTTCCTCTCTGCCTGTGACAATGCAGATATGGCCTTGTCCATTTCTTCTCTAGTAGTCTAAACACATCTGCAAAAGTTTTCAAAACAGTCAGTGTGTCTGCTGACCTCGGCTACAGTCTCATAACATGCAGTGTATTTACAAATTCTTCAGTCAGAGAAAGTCTTCCAATTTTGAATCGGGTGTTCTGAACACACAGCTGATAATTAACATTTATCTTTCATTTGAATTTCAATAGTCACACATTCCATTAGGTTATCAATAGCAGAGCACATTTTATTTACGATTTCAAACCTTATATTTTTGACACAAACCAGTTTAAATCCCTTTTGTTCAAAGTCCATGCTTTTGCCTTCTTTAATCCTCGTCCCTCCGGAATTGATCCAAATCCTCCTCCGTTTTGAATTGCACAATTTTGGCTTCTTCGGGTGTAGCTCCATTCATTTTGATGAAGATTCTTCCATCTCTCGTCCAAGTTTGTTGGACCTGTCCACATTTTTTTAACCCTCTCGCTTGGTAGGCCAGATAAGCCTTTCTCTTGGTTAAATTTTCACTCATTCCAATTTGTTCACCTTTAAGCTTTTTGCCTTGAGTGAGCAGATTTATCTTATGCTTTCTGCTCACAAATTTCAGAATGACAGCACGCTTTTTGGCGAATTTCCCCTTCGGGAGAAGAAAACAGGACTCCACGTTCTCTAGATCCAGATTAATGGCTTTGCTTCTCAGAAACATTGCCACTTGTTTTTCCACCGTTACATTCCCTGTATCGCCCTCTTCTTCTCCATTCCCGGCACCTGCATACGACCTTGGTCGTACCATTCCAGTTATTATCACATCTCTGTTTTTTGCTTGTTGTTCTTGATCATCAATTGTATCTCCAAGCTCTTTCAAGAGCTGATCTTTCTTCACATTGACGGCTTGAAGTTCCTTCAATTCGATCATCAGTGGCTTCAGACCAGCAGCAACTTTCTCTTTGATTTTTACATCAAAACGCCCAATCAATTCGTCCATAATCCCAGCCAGTTCAGCCTTCCGCAGTGCTCGCTCCGTCTCCCTCTCACTTTTTATTTCTCTCTTCAAATCTGCCAACATTCCTTTCTTCAAGTCTGCCAACTGTTTTTTCATTTCTTCCGCAAAAACTTTGTCTTCCTCCATTGCCTTATCAGTGGTTTTTCCTTTTTTGGACATCTCCAGAGATTTTCAGAGATTTTTAATGCTGTGAATCTGAGTTCTCCGCTGCTCTCAAAAAATAGCTCTTCACCCTCGACATACCGACATACCATGTATGTTCGCTTAAAATCATTGTAAGTGTTCTGGTAGGCCTAACAAAAGTAGCTGTAACAGCCAGGCAAGATAGCAAAACTCAATCTCTCTATGAGGAAGAACTCTGGTGTTAGAAAAGGTGTAATGTTGCCAAAACTACTATACACTTTCATCACATTGCACACGTCTGACCACACCTCTTTTCACTCACTTTTGGGCACCTTGTTGTAGGTGGACACCTTGCCTGTGTAGCCCATCTCCCTTAGCTCGCGGCGGACCGTGCTGGTGCTCACCTTGGCTCCTGAGGCGCTCTGAAACTCGGTGGTGAGCGCCTCCACTGACGGCACTGACATCTCCAGCGCGACTCTCTCCAGCACTTTGCGGTGCTCCTCTTTGAGCTTCTGCGGGCGGCCGCTCCGGGGCAGAACCGTGGTTATTCCTCGTTTCCACTTTGAGATAACACCGCCGACCGTGGACGCAGGCAGGTTTAACAGAGCGGAGATCTGCCGTATGGATTTCTTACACAGGTGGCATCCCACCACCGTGCCCCGCTGGAAGTCACTCAGCTCCTCACCGCGACCCATCCTACTGATCTGATCGCTGATGTTTGGAGATCGTTGTTTCTTGCACCAAGAGTGTCTAGTTCAGGGAGCTATAAACATAGACAGTATTATGTATATGGCTATAAAGGTCTAGTTGCACTGATTTTTCACTTCCGTCTCCTCTTTTTCCGTTTCTTCTTCCACGATGTTTGGCCGGATGTTATTGGGGACATTAATGCCCTCCACAGGATAGAAAACGCACTACAGCTGTTTAGTTATATTAGTAGCCCATATTAAAACTCTTACAAAAATTCATAATTTCATACCCTTAGTGTTGGGAAGTAGTGAACTATGCAGGATAATCAAAGTAAAGGCTAGTATAACTACATTCATATTTGCATAGAGATT
Source organism: Hyperoplus lanceolatus (assembly GCA_026929865.2). NCBI lineage: Eukaryota > Metazoa > Chordata > Actinopteri > Uranoscopiformes > Ammodytidae > Hyperoplus > Hyperoplus lanceolatus. The sequence continues at coordinate 31,500,573 of CM049399.1, read as the reverse complement.
CAAGGAGTTATTGATAAAATAATTATTTGTATCTTTCTGGGTGTCAGACAAGTGATCATTTTCTAAGGTGTGTTCTCATCTCATAATGAATGAGGATTTTCTTCCCTCAGCCTTCCCTTGGCCCAGCTGTCCTTTTAATCCTAACTCTACATTTTACATTTATCTGTTTGATTTTTTTTTTTTTTTTACTATCTAGACCGTTTGACTCCCAAATTACAGTCAGAAGGATTTTCTGGATTTGGTTTACAGGGGCTTTAAAAGGACAAAAAAGTTACTTAATAAGGCAATAGAGCATCTGCAAGTTTTTCAAATTATGAAGTGATTTTTTCCTCATAACTAAGAGCATTATCTCACAATTACTGTATAAGACAGCATCTTACAACAGCGTACCTTTTAAAATTCACTTAATCTTAACCTCATATTTAGTGTAGTTTGTCATTCCCACAGTCCGGAAACACCTCAAATTCTTTCCATTAGAAAAATACTTTGAATGCCCTGGGGAATGTCCATATAAAGCCTGACGTATGTTTGCAGAGAGTTAAAAGCATAGACATTGCTTTTTGTAACAGGACCAAATGTTCTGGGAAAACTCAAATGGAGCACCATGCATCATAATGGGAGAAATGGGAGGGTTGATGTTTTGCCAGAGAAGACCTCTGAAATATAGAAAACCGGCTTGTATGCAGCCGTTTCTCTGAGATCTATACATCTGAGAGGGACCATAATACACTATATTTTGGTTCACTTGACTGTATACTCACACACAAGCTCGGAAAGTGTGCCTTACTAGTTTTTTTTCTCATGGTCAAAACATAGCCTACTTTTATAATGATTTTATAAAGATTTTCAAAGTTGAAAAAGCCCCAATTCAAATGTATTCCAACTCACAAATCCTAGACATTTTCTTTCAAGTGCATAATGGTACAATAAAGAGAAAGAGACACAGCCAATTATCATACGTATACGTTTTTTATGTTACAAAATAGCACTGCTTTTATTTCTGCTGGGTATAGTTTACAATATATGGATACCCACCAATCCCCAACCCCCCACACACATACACAACAGTACAGATAAAGTATCACAACATTGTACAATAAGCAACAACTGAGTCATGTGCCACGATTAACACTGTAGGCCTCTTTCTCCAACGCTGTTCATAAAAAAAGAAGTTCTCAAGTCGTTCATTAAAGCTGCTCCCCGTTCACTGGAGGGTTAAAGTGCAAGATAGGAAGGTTTACACAAACAGAAAAAAACATGTGTGACAAGAGAATGAAGAGAATACATGAGGATCTAGATTAATGAATAATAAAACCAGGGCTGGATCATGCTTTATATCCACAGGTCCATCATTTTTCAGAATCATTTTCAAAAAGGTTTTGTCAATTTCCTTGATAGAACAACTTCATTTGGCAGCAAGGAAGCAAAGAAAACCATTAATTAATTCCAATGAATTGCGAGTGTAAACATTAGGTCGTCCGATAACAAGATAACATGTCAAATTTTTGGAATATTAAGTTTAAGTTGGTCTTTGTTTCTATATACTGCCACAATACTAGCATCAAATGACACAGGTTCTGCCTAAGAAACTCGTTGGAAATGAAATAACGGGCACATACTGTAAAAAATTAAATAAAAATGTATGCAATGTTGCAGGTACAGCAAAGGACATCAATCGCGTGTTACTTTACAAGTACACCAAATACCAGTACATGGAGTAATATACACCGAGGTATTTTGAGTCTTAAAAATTCCTGTGAGTCTTATCCAGAAGAAAGTATGTTATTGAAAAACTGTAAACAGACAGATGTGAGAGATGACTTGACAGCTTAAGTCACATCGTTTGAAAGTAAAAAGACGACTCCAGTCATGTTTCACTAGGCAGTATAACCAGGATCAAGTTATCAGAAAATCTCAAAAGAATGTGATGATAAATTTATGTGATGTACTTTATCTGGTCTATACGGTGACCAAAGAAAACTGGTCAGTTAAAGACGAGAGAAAGTTTGTCAAATTTGTGTGTGTAAATGTGAGGGACAGTCAAGATGCCTGAAGAAATAAAGAAGTGTAGAGAAAGCAAGAAAGATGAGTCAAGTGACATACATTATGTATCAATGTTGTCTGGTGTGGCTTGGTTTTTCTTATGTGCTTACTCTTTATCCATGTGTGTTGATGCAACATGCAGCAGGTTTACAAGGTCCAGATTATAGGCTGGTTGAGATTTAAGCATCTTTATAATGTGCTGGCAAGAATCACAATCCTCGCCTACCTTCATATCCGCAACACAAACGGGATGTATCACTATCAGGCATTTCAAATCGAACCAACTTTTTCCATTGTATTGTCTGATAGATAGTAAATATAAAATGTACATTCATGAGTGCTTCCGTAAAGCTACCACACACTCCAGTCATTTCAATGTTGAAATAGTAGGGTTACTGGCTGGTATGCGTCTTACAGTTACACATAATAGTGAGGTAATGTCAAACGCAGCACTGCTGGCATAACCAAAAATATTCTAACTCCTTCTTCTCACTTATGCGACTACTGTCATGCAGAAAGTAGAGTCTATGGGTAGGTCAAGATGCTGCGGCCAAAACCACGCTTTAAGGAAAAAAAAAAAGAAACAACTCTTAGACCAAACATTTGCAGCTACATTCGAAGAGCCTTCAGTTAATTGACCCAAACAGGGCAGGGTGCACATGTCGTGAGTTATATAACAGTCCCAAGGTGGCTACAGGACATAATGGAAACAATGACTAGATGTTTGAAAAAAAAAGAGAAATCACCCAGTTAAAATTCCACTGGCTCCATCTGTGCCTCGTCAGTGTGCAAGTCAACAGGAATGTGAGAGGAAACTGCACCTAGAAAGTATCAAACCTTGTGGATCTTGCTGAGTATGACATCGCTGTAAAAGCAATTAGATGGTGCTTGACAAGAGGATTATGGCAGACCAATTTTTTTTGGGAGACACACCCCAAAGTAGAAGACTTAAATGTACTTCGACCTTTAAAACTATAGTGCTTAACTTTTTCATACAAATAAATGTCGGTTTCATTCAACCCATTGCCAAATCAGTTGACACAAAGTTGATTAAGCCCATCAGCTCAACAAAACTCACTCTGTATTTCTCAGTATGGCAGTGTATACAAACTGGTGTCACTCTCTGACACTGGCTCAGGAGCTCAGAACAATCCCAAGAAGAGCCCAAGAAATGTTTCAATTGTTGATTCTACTGCTAAGAAAAAACCTCGACGTACCAGCAGAAGGTACAAAATCCATGCACCAGCACCGAAGGCCTACCTTATGTAGATGCGCCGATAGTGTCGTTGTAATTACTCAGAATTCCTCATGGGGAGGACAGAAGTTACGCACTATCGCTTTAAGAGATGATGAACGTGTGAATTAACAGTCGGCACCGCCACAGTAGTCAAAGGGTAAATCGACGGATCTTTAAATGGATCTTAATTTCTCTGCCCACACTAAGCTGGTGTCTTTCTCACCCTTAAACAGAGCTGTAAAGATCACTTCTTTAAAATGCTTTGAGTTTGTCGAGTTCTCTGTAAAAATCTATCACAAAAAAATGCTAATCAAAATTAGAAGGATTTTTTTTGTGTGACACAACCTTAACATATTATTATCACCTTTAAAGTTGACATGGTGTACTAGTTCCAGCAAGTCAGGGAGCAGCATTAGCATTTCTGGCCACCTGATGAATCCAAGTCTACTGTAATATTGACTCTCTTTTAGCTCTGTGTGTTTGGTCTACTCTCTACCAACTCCTGAGGGAAATATCTGGTAATTTAGCTGCTTAACCAGTTAGTCGCTAATGCAGCGCTGTTGTTGTTGTTCTTTTGTGTGGAGAACTTTGGCTGCATCCACATAATTTTCCATCATACGCTGTCTTTGTGAGGATGTAATCCAGACATAACTTCTCAATTCATTCCACCACTGTAAACATTTTCATGCTGTAAGCTTTCTATGCCATATCAAAATCCCATGCTTGGAGTCTCATATTCTTCCCAAAAAGAGCCCTAACCATATCATCTGCATCTTATTTGACATTCATACAGCACATATCTCCCTTTTTTTCTCCAACAAAAACAGTCCCAACTCTTGACTAATATAAGCCATTCCTGGTGTTATTTCTTCAGTTTCATATTGTGAGCAGATTCAGTGTGCATGAAAAACAACCCACCGTGTCTAAAATACTACTGATAATCTTGGCACAAAGACGTGTTGACATATTTATATTGGCAGGCTTGACAAGTGTTGGTAGTTGGTCCTCAGTGTGTGCATAATTACAAACATATCTTGCAATTCGGCAGCAGCTTCAGTAGGGCAGTGGGTGACATCACTTCAAAATGTCTGTGGCGAGTTGTGATTGTCAAAATGTGAAGAGGACAGAAACATATTCCTTGTGTTGTGGTTGGTTTCTTCTCAACCACAAGAATAATTCCGTTGGTTTACTTAGAAATGAAGGTATCACAAAATAGTAACAGAAAACGTTAAGAAATTCAGAAATTACAGCATAACTTGTGTATACATAGTCCCGACTCCTCAAATGTCACATGAATGACCACGAAAGACCTTATACAGTATGCTTCAAGTTTTCAGAGGAATAATAACGTGTACCCAAGAGTGAAGTTGAAAAAACCTGCTGGTGGGAATTCACACCAACTGTTAAGGACTGATATATAAGTTTTATACTGTGCTACTGTATCCATCCACGTACTTCTAGAATATGTTGGCAGTAATCTGGAACCAAGAACGCATATTTATTTAATAATAAAAGCTGCAGTCTGGCTTTAAGAAAGGCCCTGCTGCTCCTGTGCTTATACATTGTGTCCAGCAGCAGCTTCAGGTTGTCAGTAGTTACAGTAGAATAATTCTGCCTTCTCAGCATTGTGAGGGGCTACGGCAACACGTCAGCAGTTATTCTATGTGTATTTCAGATGCCGTGGTCTTTTAGAATGTGAAAAAAAAAAGATTACGTGGACAAAAAAAAAACCTGCATGGCCCACCGTAACGTGAGAGCTTGCGATTGGCTGTCCGGCGGTCACCATGGCGGCGGTAGAAACCAAACGGAACAGAATTGGCGAGGAGTGACTGCTAGAAAACGAGCACGCAACCTGTCCACAGCTGCAGTAAAGGCAGGAGTGGGGCTGTATTTCCTGCTGCTTTTGATGCTTTGCTCATTCGCCAATCACATTCCTCCAGGGGGCGGAAGACGACTTGGCGAATGTCTGGGGGCCCCCACCGTGTCTTGCCCTCTTCCTGGATATATATATATATATATATATGCTTTTATTTCAGGACTTCAACTGGCTCTAGATTTGGCCTCTTCACATTCATGCCCCGTGGACAGTTCTACTTCAGCCAGGCAGACCTCCACGCTCGTCCCAATAGAAGTGTCTGAATCACTGCTGAGCGGCGCAGGCTGGTGCTCACCTGAGGGGAGAGACAGAGAGGAGATTATTACTTGACTTGATAATACTGATTTTGAAAAACAAAAAGTGATTTTGACAACAACTATTATCTAGAATCGTTGACTCCACCTTTAAAAGCACCGACTCATAAACGTGAGACAATGTTCTTTTCACAAGGATGAGGCTGTAGTGGAACCTGCTTATCTTTAGCAACTAGCTTCTTGTCCTTGAAGGCCACCATAGCTTCTGTTTTATCTCCGAAAGGTATCGTTGCAATCTAGAATCTCACCAGTAGATGCTGCTAAATACTCCGATATTACACAGTGTACCTTTAAACCTGCATGTTGTTTTTTTCCACAGATGAGGAAGTATAACAACGACCAATAAGTCTTACCTATTTACATACAGACATGAGAGAAATGTATTAAAATAGCTTGATAAAGCAAGAATAAAGACCCCAACAGAAAAAGCAACAAGCACTTCCCATGTTCCAACAACAAATCGGTTGTATTTCTGGGACCCTGATTGCGGCACACACCCGAGTGATTGCCTGACAGCGGAAAGAATGATTGCTGACATACCATTAACGACAGCACTCATTATTCAGACCAAAGACACAACGTTATTGGCCTTTTCCATCATCAATGGCCGACCGACAGATTGGCTTGTTCATCTCATGCTAACGCCCTGTCAGCAACAATGTCTTTGTTAGCTCAGCAGCGCTCTGAGACAGGGACATATGACAGATTGCATATCATTTACATACTGCTGCTTGGCCTCGAGTAAAAAAAATCTGTTTGTGGTAACCTGATCTACTGCAACAAGCACACGGATTTGAATAGAACTCTTATTGTTTATCTCAAGTTAAGCTCAAATTCAGTGTATTCAGTTTCTATATTATACAGTAAGACAAACCAAAGTAGCATATATTTACATTAAAAAGCTGGAGCCAGCAAATGTTCGGCAATTTTTCGATAATCAAAAAAGGCATATTTGGTAAGTAAGTTGATGGAATAGTCCTTCAAATGTAACATGTCAATGACGTCATACAACTTGCATTATACAAAAAGGCTTCTCCGCTAGCTTTTCTACATCTGATTTCTTCTTAAATACTTTGAAGTTTACATAACTTTTAAAATAGAGTATTCACAGCAACCTATTATCGAAACATTTTCATCTTTCTCCGTCAATTATTGCTAAACAGATAGAATCGACGTATTTCAATAGAAAATAGCAAATTCGATAAGCTTTAAAAAAACGCGTTTGCTCAAATCTCCTCCATCTCAACACTTGCTAATAACTTAACAAATAACCTCAAGAAATCCCTCCTTTAAAATGAAAGAGAACATAGCCACTGAAACACTGATAAAACTGGCTTCAGGTGATAATGTACAACCGTGAAAGCAGGAACACTGGGACTGTGTGTTGGATTGAAGTGGCATAACAGATAAGATAATCCTTAATTAGTCCCACAGCGGGGAGATTTACAGCGTCACAGCAGCCAAAAGGGACAGTGCAACGGCAGAGTGAACAAACGTATAATAACAGAAGTAAACAAACAGACAGACAGCTAAATATAATATGTTAAGAGAAACACTGTACAGTTTAGTGAGACTGCACATGGGTAACGGTGGTAGGAGGAGCAGGGTGTGGGGAGGAAAGAAAAGAGAAAAAAGCTTTTGGCTGTGTATGTTCGTGTGTTTGCTAGTTGGTGTGTGTGTGTGTGTGTGTGTGTGTGTGTGTGTGTGTGTGTACCGTTGGTGCCTAGAAGCACAAAGTGTTGGAGCCAATCTGGCGACATGCTGAGCAGCACGACTTGAAAAACTGGCAGAAGTTACTAACAAACACTTCATCTTTTTTCTCTACCATTCCATTCTGTCTCCCTCCAGGGTTTTCAAATAAAACATTAATTATTAACTCTGTGCTGCTGACCATAACCATACTTCTGATTGGTCAAACTAAATAAAAATAGCAGGACCAACTATTCAACAGAAAGGTCGGAAGCAATTTGTATCATTTCCAACACAGACTGGCATAAAATCCATATATGATCCGATAATAGCCTTTCTGAATTTTGTGGATCTACTGATTTAGTGTAAGAGTAAGTGAGTGTTATCTTTTAAAACCAAAAAGCAGTTGATTCTTTTTATTCTTTAGAAATATTTAATGAGAAAGGTAATAAACAAAACACACAACAAATGTTTATTCCTCCACCCGGTAGTACTAGTTCTAGTAGTAGCAGCAGCCTAGCAGTAGTGATTTTATTTAGTCATTATAAAACAATAATTATAAACATATCACGTTGTTTCCTCATGCTACAGCAAATAGTGACTGAAAAGGCTTAGGTTGAAGCAAAAGCTGATTCATGCATATCCTACTGTGATTACATTTTTTTTAAACAAATGTGTTTGAGCATGGGCATGTTCTCACGCAATGAAGCGCTTATAGCTAACAGATGTTTACCAGTCGTTCGTTAAAGGAACAGCCCCCAGGCGTTTGCATGAGGTGTTACAACATACTTTGACAGAACGTAGTTGACTGTAAGTGGGTGAGGTTGGAACTTTTCTGGGAACCTTATTCTTACCCTCTTTGTATTGCCCAGGAGATTCTAAAGTTGAGAACATTGACCAGGTGGCGGCTGGCATGATTTAGGCCGAGGAATAAACGGTTCAACCATCAAATGACAAAGACCGACTTTGAATGAGTATGAAACCAGAACTAAAACAGTTGGAAAGACAGTGTCCTCTAGAGGATGGGGCACAATACCTTTTTTGTTGCAGAATGGAAACAAACAATATTCAAGAACATGACACGGTAGAAATCAGGTCAAAATTAATTGAATATCTCCTCAAGATCCACTACCTGTCCTTACTGTGTGTGCACTGAAAAATAAATCTGGTGTTAATACACAGCCGCGGCTCTCTTAACAGGTATGTCAACAAAGTGTATGTAAACAAAGGGGGCCCACCATAGCTCGCAACATGCCAGTCTACAGAGCCTAGAGCAGTGTGTAAGAACACATTTTTTTCTGCGGACACACAGTACGGACAGGAAGCGAATCATGAGGAGGTATTCAATGATTTTGCCAAAAAGTTATTTTGAGCATTAGACAGAATTGCTGACTCCACCTTTAAATGATGGAGATACACAGAAAGGGACACAGACACATCCTCTATAAACATGCGGCGAAAACTTTGAAATAAAATCTTCAAATTCAAGCTTAGCTTAAATGACAAAAATCCCCTTTCATTGACTGGTGGCTCATGTTAAAACGGTCTGTACTCACTGCTGGCTATGATGTGGCTCTCCTCCCCCTCCTGAGGCTCTGTCTCTGGATGGAGCTGCTGTAAACCGATGGCCCGTCCGTCTGGATCCAAAATGACAGAACTCTCGTTAACCGTGATGTCACTGGCTCCACTGATCTGATTGGTCGGTCCCACAGAGGCCTCGTAGTCTGGGGGAACCTCATCTGTACAGTCTGCGTTGAGCTGGAACGGAGGATGCCATTAGTTTAGAGGCACTCATAGATTCATGTGTGCTATTCATTACGTCTATGTTTCGCACTTAAAGGTTTACTAAGTAAAATATGGGTGTGTCAAAAGTAACCGTTCTAAGAAATATTTTCAAAACTGAATAAACAAACTTTCCTTTTGTAAACTAACTGCAGGCTCTGCAAATGAAAACAAATCCCCCTTCCCTAAAACTGTATAGTGCATCTTTAAGAGTTAGATTTGTCCAGAAATAAGATGTACCAGGCAAGAATTGCAAGGAATAATAATAAAAAAAAGGGTCTTACTGGGATTCCCAAGGCTTTGAGGATGTTCATCTTACACATGGGACATGTCCGGTGGTCAAGTAGCCATGGGTCTACACAATGCTTGTGGAAGATGTGCCTGATAAAACAGGAAGGCAAAGTACAAACCATTTTAAAGTAAATTCTGAAATTGCAGCACAGTGAAATGGGTAGGGATCACAAACTATGGTACGTGTGTGTGTTTATTTTATGCCTTGATTCTCATGTAGAGACACTTAAGGTTTTAGGTTACAATGATCAAGCACACAAACCTACCTGCATGGTAATATCCTTACAACATCATTAGGCCTGTAACCTTCAATGCAAACTGCACAGTTGTCAAAGTCTGCCTCGGTCTCCTACAAAACAGAACACAGGAAAAAATAGAAAAGACGCTCAAAGAAAGACCAATACAATCGCAAACATATACAGTAACATTTATTTATCTGTACACTAAACAAAATTGTATTATTCAGATCATTTCCTGCACATTTTTAATACAATATAACTAAGCATGCTTTTAGGTGAATATGAAACGTGCTGTTTTGCAGTGTGGGGCACACCCTTTACCTTGTCTCCTTTCTTAATGGTGCGTACTTGCAGCTTACTGATGGCCTTCTTGGCTGCGTCTCCCAAACGTCTCTGGAGACATCAAAACAAACTTAATTATGGACAAAGCTAGAAGGTTTTTAATACTCAGCAGTATGCATATATTACCATTAGACTGTGTGTGAATGTGCACCAACATGAAATCAGAAATATCAATCGTTGCGTGTTGCTAAGAGCGTTGTGGTAACTCATCAATACTTCACATTTGAGTTATTGCAAATTAATAAAGAAGGGCCAACGTCACCTATTGCGTGTTCAGATAATACACCAGAGTATAAAACCCAACCATACAACCACAGTAAGAAAAGTAGTCAATAGATCCATTGGACAAACTGTACACACCGTAAGTAAGAGATCGGGTGGATAAAATAAACTTTTTGATCCTTTTCAATATGCTGCTAGGATAGAGAACGGAGCTGCTTACTTTTGTATTGTATTCAACAATGAGGCCAGGCGTATCGGTTTTTAAGAGGTATTGATTTCCTGGAAACTACAAACAGTCTCTTTACCACAGTGTCACGTTCTGTTAATCATTTACACAGGCAGAAATCAATTGAACAAATACTGTATATTACTGGTGAGTTCATGGGAACTCTGTGATAGCAGTGTGTCTTTCAGGTGTATTTTTGAGACTTCCAGGGATATGAGGATTTGAATTGTTCCAGAAAAGCAACTAAATTAAAGGTTTTCCAGTTTCTTTGCACAAAGAAAAACTATGGTTATAATGAATAGAATCAGAAATACTGGAAGAATGAACGGTAACACATTCACAGAATGAACCCGCAAGTGATTTTTTCAATAGTCACCGAACACACCATCATGTTTTAACTGTTACCTTACTGTGCTCTCTGCCTTGGCATTACATTGAGGGAGCAGATTTGTTCAATATGGGGGGATTCTTTGTTCAGCATCAATCATCATGATTCAAAGTGAAAATGCTTTTTCACGGTACCTGCTCTTACAATAACAAGCCCGGTGATAGATTGTCATTACGGACGTCACAAGAACGTAAGAGGCGGCCATTGGTAATAAAGGCATGGCAATAGAAAGTATTTGCACTGCAGACTTTGTTGATGGTTCACTGATTCACCATGTCGCTGCTGCACTGCCAGATGTCGGGCTAATTCTGGCCTCTCCTTACAGGCAACAGATGGAAAAATATCTTGGGCCAAAATCAAGACCCAAAGTAAGGCCACAGTACTTTAGCACCGTCAAAAATCCCTTTTAGACAGGAGAAAACATCAGCTATTAGCTATGGACCGAAAAATAATCATAATAATCAGAAATTCTGATGGTATTCTGAACATAAATAAACTTGTATGATAGAATAAATACAATAAATAATTGAATTATTCTAAACAAAATTTAAAAACAAGCAGTCCTTGAAGTGAGCAGCTCAACACAGTTTTTAGAGACATGCTCACTAGACATTTTCTCTTTTAGTCAAAGTTTTGATGCAGGAATATTCTGAACAATAATAAAGTTGATGTTAACATCCTGTGTGTGTGTGTGTGTGTGTGTGTGTGTGTGTGTGTGTGTGTGTGTGTGTGTGTGTGTGTGTGTGCGTGCGTCTGTAATAATAATAATAATAATAATAACAGTATGACGGATAATAATAGTGTGTTTAAAACCTTGACTTTTCCAAACCTCTGTATACTTTTCAACCTGATACCTGGCCCATGCCTTTATAGTTACTACTTTGAGTTGTGAAGAGTTCTTACCTGGTTGCGGTCTCGTGCGTTGGCGTAGCGGAACCTCTGGATGTAGTAGAAGACCAGCCAGGCCAGGGAGATGATCATGAGCACGATGAAGGAGATGGACACAAACACCACCGAGGTCCGGCTCACGTACTTCTGAAGGTTCCTGGTTCCTATGGTGATCTGCAACATGACTGTGATCTGCTGCTCCAGCAACGCGGCTATCTCACGACCTTTAGGCTCCGTGATCATGACCGCCACCACGTCGCCCGTACCTGAATATACACAGACACAGACACAAAAAACAATCCAGGTTAGATGTTTAGCAGATCAATGAAGGCCGTAGAGTCTGAACTGAGACAGGTCGTGTCCTCAGTATCGTGTAATCTTAAACTCACCGGGGGAGCTGTTTAAACTTTACTATTACACACAAATGGCACTTGGTAGATCACGAGGGAGGAGTTTGATATTCTTAGACCCTTTCAAGACAACAACAAAAATATCATTCGCACATCCAGCAAACTTTGATGCAGATTCTTTAGAAAAAAATGCACTTAGATCCCATTTAAAAACATATTATTTTTAAACAGTAAGTTGTCAGATGTCCAACATCCCTCTCTATACATACATACATTCATACTGTATGCTCAGAGCAGAGCAGGTGTGAAACCTCAGGTGCTGTTTCAGACTGTGGTTTAATTCTAATGGTGTGTGAAGGTAGGCAGGTTGTCAGGAGCTTAGACAGGACGGAGTGACTAAAGCCTCACTCTGTGTAATGTATGTAGGAGGCTTCCTGCTAGCCAGCAGCATGCTGTTGCTTTACATGTCAATCAAGGCCTTTGCATAACAGAGTCACTGAGCAACTTTCAACTCCTGCACCTGGAAAAAAAAATCCAGGAGGGACACCGCCCTTTACAAAAACAACAGACTTCTGTGTGTTTGCATGACAGAAACACGTATAGCTCCTATAACTCCCTCGCTATAAGAAGCTCCCCACTGTTCATAAGCTCCCTAAGGTGGCAGACGATAAGTGTTGCCTTCAGTCTCTAGCGCTAACAGACAGACAGCTCTTTATAGAAATGTTACAGCATATGCTACATCAGACAGAAGATATAAAACTGTCCAACACTTGTTTTAGGTGTTCAAAAAGGAGTGTGAGAAGAAGAATACCTTATTTAATCTCAACCCTTCTCCCCAAGTCTTTCATCCATAACTAATAATCAATCGGCTTCCCAGCTGATCCAAATCAACACTTCAATCATTATCACTTAACTTTTATCCATCTCTAAAATCATTGCTTATATATTTATTTATCCTTATACACATTTCTCAACAATACAAGTCATATTCATTACAAATGTTCATATTTCTAACTTTATAATTGTAATATCTAGTACCATGTGTCTTAGAAAACCCAGTATCTCTAAGGCTCTGCTATGTGTAGTTGACACATCACATGGGACATAATGTTAAACGACTATGTAGTTCCCACACACAATAAATATAAGGGGAATAACAAGAACGGGGGCAGTGTCAGGTTGATGAATTTAGGAGCAGCAGCAGCAGCGTCAACAAGCGTGAGAACAGGTTACATCATCCTATCCCTTCTGCTGCCTGGAGTCAGAGTGGCTCCCTATGGTTCATCACTCATGCGATCAGTCACCATTCATTCACAGTGGGACACCATTCGAACCCGCCGTCCCCGAAGGCATCAGCCTCCTGTGCGGCCTGCCACATGCACACAGCGCTGTGACAAACAGTCATGCACTGCACACAGCTATTGTAATATATATTCTGCTACAGTGGCACCAAGACTGACATTTGCCAGAGGAGTTAAAGCCTTTTTAATCCAACAGATATGGAACATTTTGCAGGATGACGCTGCGATGCTTATTAATCCCTTTATGTAACAGGTTTGTTGTTATAAGGTCTGCACAGCTGCTATACCGTTTATATGAGGAAGGTTGAGAAATCGAAATAAACTCATGTTATACATATTTTTCAACACAGGCATGAATATGGTTGTTTCTTTTAAGAAAAGTATAAGAAATTATTTAACTGTCAGTGTGTTATGGGTGGTAGAGTTTGCTACAAAGCATGTTTTGCAAAAAAGAAAAAAATCTAGATCCTACCCACCCACAGTTAATCTAGTTGGCGGGATCTCCACTGTTTACAAAAAGGTTTATCCTTGTATTATGGTGGCTGCTCCCTCAAAATGAGTGTGTGTGTGTTTGGGCTTCTGAAGCAAACACCAATCCAAACAATGAAAACAGAGAAAACAAATAAGCTTGTTTTCGGAAGGCAAACAGGTTGTTATACACCAGCTGAACAACTGTCTATTCAGGTATTCAGGCCACGGAACACTTCTATATTTACATTTTAAACCTTTGTCTTCCTTTCTGACAAAAGCAAAATAATCTGGTTTGAAGACTTGAATGAATGTTTTGAAATGGTGGATTGAGAAACATATTACCCGAAAATAAATGTTTGAACATTCACTGTTTTTATAATCCTCAAATCTATTTTGCGTAGATGTCCTGCTGTTATTGACAATGACCATATGGTGTACTGTGCACTGCTGTGATGTAACGACTGACTTTGTGAACCTGAGATAAATCACATCTGGGTTTGACATACAGAACTAATGTATGCGTATCCGACCAGCTTCAGTTTAATAACCAACAGAAATAAAGGGATGATGCGTATAACACGACATGTAATATTTCCCTCAGCCTTCACTCTCATCTTCTTCTTCTTCTGTTCAGTGTGACGCGGTCGGTGTAGACCAAAAATAGCTGCTTCTAAAAACAGTAGGGGGGGGGGGGGGGGGGGGTACTGAACTAGTGTGAAAAGGTCTGTTTTATCACGCTCACTCGGACAAAGATATGGGAATTAATGAGAGATTTGAACACTGCAGGGGTTAACTTGGGAGGACAGCACCAGTCTGTTCAATGCTGGGGGAATTTGGTTTTGTCAGCAGGCTCTGGGTGTGCTGCTGCTGTGAAGTGGATAACACCCAGCCACGGATTAACACAGAATTAACCACTAAACCTCTTTATTGACAACCATGTGTCAACCCGAACCTGACAGCTATACACAAAGTAGATTACACCGTGGCTGCTGAATCATGCAATTATATTAAAATCTGAATGTAGCTGAGGCCTGTTAGTTTAGCTCAGCATAAATACTGGAAACAAAGGGAAACTGCTAGCCTGGTTCTATCCAACATTGACAAAAAAGGTAGTTAACCAATGAGTCACATTTTATGTGATTAATCCCTGTTATAATTGAAGTGTAAAAATGAAATGCTAGGGTTTTATAGGGGGGTAACTTACATCCGGACTATTACTTGGTGCTGAGCAGTTGCCAGGCAACCTGTGTAGACTCCAGGAAGTTGGTCCTCTAAGGTGAATAAATATGTTTGGAGGATATTCTCCATAAACCATAACACAGAAAAAATATGAGTTTCAGCACTCTGTGTTGTGATACGGTTCACTGGAGCATTTCACAGGGATAGAGCTGCAGAGTTAAAAGTTTTCAGAGATAAAAAGAAGAAAAAAACAGCCCAGTATCCGATATGGCTTCATGGTTTTAGGTTGGAAATCACTTTGACACCGCTCAGCCTTAAATAATAAACCCACACAGGCCATTAGAGGATTCTTTCTGTGGAAACAGTGGATTTTACGGCCCAGCTGTGTTGGCTCTGGACAGGGAAGTGCTCCATTCTGATTCGGGCAGCTCCACATTCAGTTTAGACATTAAGACTCGTTCCTCTGTCACTGCACTCTCTCTTACCTCCTCATTGTTCCTACCAGCTCAGTGTATATTTATGTCACGGCCTGAAACACGTTTTTTAAAATAACCTGGATGTGCACTGGAGCATTTGCTTGCTGCTAAAAGATAGGGTGAAGGAGTACAGGATGTTCAATGGTCAAACACTGTCGGCCTATTTCACTGGCAGACCCTTTACAGTGTTAGTAGAGAAGTATCCGCAGAAAACTGTATTTAAATCTGTATTTAAACCTGCTTCAGTTGTTTCTTTTAGCCACTTTGAGGCTCCAAAACAAGTTGTAAACACATTGACCTACATCATTTATTACGTATGTTTGCTACTGGATGTCTGAATTTCCTTCGGGATCAATAAAGTATGTATCTGTCTGTCTGTCTATCCATCTATCTATCTATAAGTATGTATGTATGTATCTGTCCGTCTGTCTGTCTGTCTGTCTGTCTATATCTATCTTGGTAGTATTTCAATGCTGCAGCTAGTGCGAGTGTTGCTACCAGATGAGTCACAGAATTAGAATAGAAGCTTTGACGGCTTTGCAGAGATCTTCAATGATGTGTTTACCGACAGGTGCCTGTGACAGTTACTACGTTGTCAGGTTTGAATAGGCTCAACCCTAGGTACATTTGTTTCAACACCCGTTTGTGTTCAGATCCTTTTGTCAAACAGCTTTCTCACACTGTGCTCACAGGTGTAGTAGCGCTGTCCTTCTGTCACGCTGTTATGAAAACCAGCAACGAGCTGAGAGAACATTGCCAATCCAATTACAAGTCAAGAAAAAAAACAAGGCTCCGCTGGCAGCAACTGCAGTCCACTACGATTTGGAAAAAAAATATATATAATTAGTTTAAAAAAAATGTTTTGCACGGAATAAAATTGAGGGGTCTGGGGGACATCAAGAATTTCATTTTAACGGCTTAGTAAGCTTGAAAGAAGAGGGCTATTTCAACTCTAACACAACTGGTTAAAATGAAAACGGGTTTGTATGCATGATAGTCTGCTTTTTGTAGACACAACAACATAGTTAACTATATGTAAGCAGAGCATGGAGTTTCTGCTAATGAAGACCACATGGACAAAAATATGCAAGAATGAGAATAAGGTATCATAACAATGAATGAATGAATCAAGCACTTTAAAGCTGCAAATACACCAATGTGCATACTTTTACCCTAACAAGAGATCTTAAAGAACACAGTTTTGTTTGCGACCACTTACTCCTACAAGTCTTACTGGTCAAATCAACAGAACTGTGACACAAACAGGAACAGAAAAAAGCTTGGAGCTGTTTGAAGAGCCAACTGTTTGTCAGCCTCTCTACACTCCCTCTGGCCAACAAGGAACAAGAAATGTGACTCTCTGCTTAAAAGAACCGGATAGTTGAATCTGTGGTCTGTGTGTGTGTGTGTGTGTATTTTTTTCAGGATATTTTGCATAGATCAATGTCAGAGGGTTCACTGGGTGTGTCGTCTGCACACAGTTTGTTTAACCATTTCAGGTCTGACATGTGTGTGCTTTGGCGATTTGACTGTGTTTTAAGTCTGATATATAAGATATTAAATGATTGTAACCCCCCCTTTTTTTTTTGCTAATTTTGTCCATGGCTGTATTGTGGGGTTGAAGATGGCCTTTATGTTGTATGACTGCACTGTATTTGCTCTGTAACGTGCTGCCAAAACAAACAAAACATTTGAATAAAAAATAAATAGAAAGTCAATACGTTGGTTAATTCAATGTGTGCTCATGTGTTCACAATAGTGGTTCCTTTCTTTATTCATTAACTAATAATCGTGAAGAAAACGTGTGCAGTTGTGAAGGGACGACTTGATGTCAAACAGAATGTTCAACAAATGACTGAATTGCAGCTGCAGTCTCACGTTTGCCATCTGTTGCTTTTAGGTATTATTCATTTGTAACTAGGAGAACTGACATTGTACTCAGTCAGCAGCTATGAGTGCCTTGGTCGGCATTGCGTTAAAAAGACCGATTCCAGTTTCCTTTTTTGTAGCTGTTTGTCTTCTCCACGGAAAGTTGATTACTGCTTTCTTATTCTGATAGAGAATTAAGAATGGACAATGTTTAAAAAATAAGTTAATTTGACGGCATGGACAATAAACTCAGTAAAGGAAATCTCAATGTGTTCAGTCATAAAGTTTTATAGTTAGAGACTGTATCCTGTGGTAGGCTGTGGTATGGCAAAACGCCACCAAAAGCAGTCTGGCATTTACTAAAGTGCGGTATGATTTGTAGTATTGTTCACATATTATACTTGCAATGAATGAATGAATGAACCTGAATTAAGATACTTCCTAATTTCTATCAATATTTTCACCTGTTGACTTTTAACATATGAGAACCATTTAAAGCTTCCTTTGTGACACAACAATAGAGTTAATGTGGGGGAGACAGGTTTGCAAAGGGTAAGGGTTACAGTAAGGAATTAAAACGTCTGTGTATTAGTGTCTGTACTGAAAATCAGGTATCAAAGTGGTACTAATAATAATTTAAAAAAAATATATATATAATAATACTCAATCCAGGTGGTAGGCCTATACAATTCATGACATGTAGATAAGAGAAAAAACTTCCGACACACCTACAAATTACATCTAGATAGCAGTCAGCCTGCTTATGAAGCTAGTGTAGCCTACTTTTCGACTTTACACAAAACTAATTGATTATTGAGCTGATTCCACAGATAGCCTTCAGAGGGGGAATGATAAATCATTAATGCTCAGAGGTGCCAAACACTGTAGAAGCAACTACAGTGACATCTTTAGCCTACTCCATCACTCATTGGACAGACTGGGGGGGAAAAAATCTTGCAGTTTGAAAATGTTTAGTCTCTTACCTGGATGGGGCATTGTTATTGTGTCGTTGACACTGCTGGAGCCCACGTTGTATATGACAACTGCAGAGGCGTTGTAGTTGGCAACGTTACGGATCTTTTCTCGGAATGTACAGTTCCCTGCGGCCACCAGAGCCACCCAGGTGGTGTTGGGGGAGATTGGAGGGAACCGGACGTTTGGGTCGCACGCCTGTCTGTCCTGGAAGACGGACGGGACCAGCACCAGACCGCGGGTTTCCTTTTTGGGCGAGTGTTCACCATAGCGACCGCACTCGGTTTTCTCCGTCTTGACTTCGGAGGTGACGGGGTCCCGATACGTGATGTTGACAAACGCCGTGTACCACTCCTCTTTCTCCGCCACCGTGAAGTCCAGGCAAAGCAAGTGGACGAAACAGAACGACAACAGCCACGTCGAGAGAGCCAGACTGCGGCAAGCTCGGACGAGGGACGGGGCCATTGTGCGGTCGTGGTTTTTTTGGGGGATGGATGGTGGTGGAGTTTGGGGTCTCACTGGGACGCTCGCGCCACGTCCCTGTGTTTTTAAAGGGAGGTGCAGGTTCAAAAAAAGAAATAGAAAAAGAAAATACTCCAGCCCACCTTATAGACGAGCTCTCAGAGTTTATGAGCTCTTGCACAGGAGTCACTACACACCACCACCTGCAGGAGAAGACGACGTTGTCTGTATGTTATTGTTCGTCGTCAGCTGTTTCCCATCCTCGCTCGGGATTGGCTCGTCGATTAACAGCACGTGACATGGGCGTGGATTGTGATGCCCCAGCCATGGCATATTGGAAATACAAAATTAAAACTGTCATTAATCGTGTAGGCTACACCGCTGTAATAAGGAATAGCCTCTATAGGCCTAGGCTTCATACACATTGACATGACAGTTTTCCAGTTTGTAAGTGCACTTTGTCAGATGTCATCCGCTATAGAGCAAACTATGTGTGACAAAACTGGTGGACACTGAGATTTTTTTCCTTTTTTCAATTTCTAATTTCCATTAAAAGTAAGGAAGAAATATAGGCCTAGGCTATTAATTTAGTTGAGTGGAACCTGGACCACTGGTATACGTATTGACTTTTTATTTAATTTTTCATTTTGTGTTATTCCATTAACATGTGTCTGCCCCAAGGCCGGCGGTAGCCAGGGGCCAGGGTGGGCCGTGCCCACCCAAATGTGGGCTGTGCCCACCCAATCAAAAAAAAAAAAGGTGTAAGTCCAGACCCACTATCGGACAGACCTGTTCATTCGCTGTACAAGAAAATGTCAAATAAAATTCAGACAATTAATTAATACTAAAGAATATACCATTACCATGCATTACTTCTAATTGTATTATTGGGTGGACACTGGGCAGGACAGCCTGCCTCCAAGTTACCCACCTGCTTATAGTGGTCACTGGTCAGCAGCGCCGGCCCGAGGCATAAGCGAAATGAGCGGTTGCTTAGGGTCCCGACTGCCAGGGCCCCCCCCCCCCCCCCCAATTTTTTTTTATTTAGTTTTTTTTTTAGTTTGTGTGTTTGATATCAACATCATATTATGTAAATGTAAATTATCAGACAATAAAAGGAATACAATGTTTTGGTAGTTAATATCTTAATAATTGAATCAGTTCATCTGGGAGGTAATCCGAGGTTAACTGATCACGTCACGTTCAAGTCCATGGCATGCACAGTGTGTATTGAGTTTATTTAAAAATATTTGAAAATGGGGCTGCCCTCAGTTGCCCATGCATTGTGTATAGTCTATAGGCTATTTCAGCCTCGTCTGTTGAAAAAAAGATAACTGGACAACTGGAGTTCTTCTGCTTCGTTCCTCTCACTGCATTTAAATTAATTCATTATATTACAGAAAAATATGTCCCGTAACAGAAAAAGAGCTCCAAGCCCATCCCAGAGTACCCTGCATACTATTTTATTTCTAATTTATATTTCTATGGAAAATCCATGTGTCTTTCTTCAATAGCTTCTAATTCATCCGACCCAGTGTCTCCAAATTATTTGTTCACACAAAATTCCTCAGATTTAGCCTCTTAATTTTCCTCTCAAAGTGCACCAGATTTATGCATTTCACTTTAAAAAGGTAAAAAAAAATCTCCCGGGGGGGCATACCCCTGGACCCCCCTAGGAGGGTCGTGACCTCGCCTGGCTACTATTTTCACCCAGCTGGACATCAGAGGCAATGGTGGAAAGTAGTGTGTATAGTATATAGCTCTGGACTACCACCATCCAGGTTGCCCAGTCCCAAAGCTTTCTCTTCAATCAGCTCAGGCTGCCTACAATTTAAAAAAATATACATTATGTTGTAAATGATGTATATTATATGTTATTCATAAAAATTTGGGAAAAAAACATGCAAGAATCAAATCTCCCACACAGCAACACTCAAAGTTTATTTGAACATTGTGTTCTACACAATTCACAGTAAATGTGCCAAAAAGCAGACGCAGAGATCTTACACAAGGGCTAAAAATTTCGGCTCGCGCGCTCTGCCCAGTGTGAACACCTAAAATTTCTACAGGCCCACCCAAATCTAACTGTCTAGAACCGGACCTGGTCTGCCCTTCAAGTTCCACATAATAGAATAATTCTAAATTATTAAATTATACATTGAACCCAATAAAGACCAGGTTTAATAAACCAAGATGTTGAAGTGAAATAGCTTTATAATGTGTATAGAATAACAACAGTATACCTTGAAGTTCGTTTTATTGATTAATTTAATTTCTAAGTAATGGACAACAATATAAGTTGAATTAAATTAATTAAAAACTACTAATTTATTTTATATCTATATTCATTACTACATTTCACATTATAATGTCTTTGCACTATGCTATGTCTTGTCATCTCTTGTGTGTTGTTCTTTTATTTTTTTATTTTTTTGCATTGTTAGAAGGAGCTGGAGCTTTATTAATTTTAATGCCAACGACTGCGCCTGTAGGAACTTTTTACTCATATGATAAAGTGGAACTCGAAGGGAACACGGAAACAAAAATAGTAGGAATGAAAGTCTCCGCAGTGTGTTTCAGCCCGATGAGATTTAAAGACCGGACCTAGAATCAGGTGGAGTGGTGATCTTTTCGGTATGTTTTCTCTGCAATTCACACTTGTACACTTCAAATGACACTTAGATGTGACATTCAGTTCCATCAGTGTAAACGCTAAACAACCAACATATGACATACTAGTGGATATAACTAGAGTTAATTTACTCACCACATAACGCTTCCTGTCAACAGCTAGCAAGCATTAACAAACGCGTTATAAAGTGATGGTTCTCTGTGAAAGTTTGGCCTCTTGATGCGCCATTTGTGTTGGCGATATGACAATACCTCAATAGTCATTCTCTAGTGTGAATTTATTTGATATCAGGAGTCAAATTAAACACTTTAAAGTATCTCTTAAGTTAACATAGGTTAGCTGCACTTCTGAAAGATGCACTGCCACGTTTCCTCAACATTTAACGGGCTTTACGCTTTCCGTACTCTACGGGCAAATACAGACTATGCGTACACTGAAATGATGGAAGGCCGACATGTGTTACAACAGGTATTATGCCGAGTTCTGCCTGCACCACAGAATGCTTTAACACTGTCATTTTATTTCTGGAGATTTAGGAATCAAATATGTTTACCACCTCATATATTGGTTTGTTTTGGGAGAAAAAAATGTTAATTTCATACATTTAATAATGATCTAAGCTAGGTATCAGGGTTCCTGCAGATCCTTAAAAAGCTTTTTCAAAGGTATTGAATTGGTTATTCCAAAAATAAGGCCTTATCTGGTGTTCAAACGATCAACCTTTCAAAAGTCTTAACATGGGAATAGGATTTTATGAAGGTTTTTTGCCATTTAAAATTTCAATCTAAGTTTTCACAAATGATAAATAAGGCCCAATGCTCTGTGTTTGCAGGTAACCTCCCTACTAGCGGTTTTCTTGTGTGGATACGAGCCTATACTGAAGCAGGAAAATGCCCAAGAAGAAGACTGGCGCCCGTAAGAAGGCCGAGAGTCGTAAGGAGCGAGAGAAACAGTCTCGAGCCAACCGGGACCATGTCGATGTGGCCAAACATCCCTGCAACTTCAACATGGTATGTTGTATGCTACTGCAGCTAATACGCTAAGACAGTGGTGGGAAAAAACTAAAAAGTCAAATTAAGAGGCACTTGTACTTTACATGAGTATTTGTACTTCTACTAAGTCTGTGTTTAACCCTTGGTGAACTACACACGCTATATACAGTCCCCTCCATAAGTAACGGAACAGTGAGGCCAATTCCTTTATTTTTGCTGTAGACTGGAAACATTTGGGTTTGACACCAAAAGATGAATATGTGACAATAGCTCAACATTTCAGCTTTCATTTCCAGGTATTCATATCTGGATCTGATACACAACTGAGAAAATATCATTATTTGTAAAGGAACACCACATTTTTAGGCAAGCAAAAGTATTGGAACAGTTAGACTTTAAATAAATTAAAGTGAATAAACCGTAATATTTTGTCGTAAATACTTTGCTTGCAATAACTGCATCAAGCCTGTGACCCATTGACATCACAAAACGTTTGCATTCTTATTTTGTGGTGCTTTTCCAGGCTTTCAACGCAGCCTCATTCAGTTGCTGTTTGTTTTGGGGGGTTACTCTCTTCGGTCTCCTCTTTAGCAGGTAAATTGCATGCTCTATAGCGTTTAAGTCTGGAGATTGACTTGGCCAGTCTATAACCTTCCACTTCTTGCCCCTGATGAACTCCTTTGTTGTTTTTGCAGTTTTTTTGGATCATTATCTTGCTGCATGATGAAGGATCTTCCAATCAGTTTGGTTGCATCTTTCTTTAAATTGGCAGACCGAATGTTTCTGTAGACTTCTAAGTTCATTTTGCTGTTGCCATCATGTGTTACTGTGTTGTTGTCAAGATGAACCTTTACCAAAGTGATGGAAAGGCTAAAGTTTGGAGAAAGAAAGGATCTACTCATGACCTCAAGCATACAAGCTCATCTGTAAAACACGGTGGAGGCAATGTCATGGCTTGGGCTTGCATGGCTTCTTCTCGGATGGGCTCATTAATCTTCATTGATGATGTAACACATGATGGCAACAGCAAAATGAACTCAGAGGTTTACAGAAACATTTTGTCTGACAAATTAAGGAAAGATGCAACCAAACTGATTGGAAGATCCTATATCATGAAGCAAGATAATGACCCAAAACACAACAAAGGAGTTAATCAGGGGCAAGAAGTGGAAGGTTATAGACTGGCCAAGTCAATCTCCAGACTTAAACCCTATAGAGCATGCATTTTACCTGCCAAAGAGGAGACTTAAGAGAGTAACCCCCTAACACAAACAGCAACTGAATGAGGCTGCGGTGAAAGCCTGTAAAAGCACCACAAAAGAAGAATGCAAAAGTTTGGTGATGTCAATGGGTCACAGGCTTGATGCAGTTATTGCAAGCAAAGGATTTGCGACAAAATAGTACGTTTTATTCACTTTAATTTATTTAAAGTCTATCTGTTCCAATACTTCTGCTTGCCTAAACATGTGGTGTTCCTTTACAAATAAGGATATCTTCTCAGTTGTGTATCGGATCCAGATGTGAATACCTGGAAATGAAAGCTGAAATGTTGAGCTATTGTCTCATATTCTTCTTTTGGTGTCAAACCCAAATGTTTCCAGTCTGCAGCAAATATAAGGGAATTGGCCTCACTGTTCCGATACTTATGGAGGGGACTGTATATACAGTATATACACTATATACTGTTTCTAACTACAATATTAAATTAATGTACATTTTAATGCCTTAATAAACCAATTATGCATGATGAATACTTTTAGATTTTGTACTTTATATTTTCAGGCGATTACTGCCACTTCGATTGAATGCATGACTTTTACTGAAGTGAAATCTCTTCCACCACTGTTCAAAGGCAATGTTTAATGTACCATATCCAAGTCTGTACTGTTTCTATCTTTAATTGTTTTTTTGTATTTTTTGGTAGGATTGTGACAAATGTCAGAGGTATGTTACTGTATCGACCTTTTGTAACATTTCAAGTAGACTTTAACTGGCCAACCGGTTAACAAACATTTTGTTTTCTCCTTGTGATGTTGCCTGGTAGAAAACAGAAGAACAGAGCTTTCTGCTACTTCTGTTCCTCTGTGCAGAAGCTGCCTGCCTGCGCTCAGTGTGGTGAGTAAACTGTTGTTAAATGCATTTTTAGATCAGTCTCAATTGATGTTATTTCTAATATTAAATTACCTGACAAAACCAACAAGGCGTTAGTTCCCCATCCAGAGCCTGTCTGTAGCCCTTAGCCTGAATGATCTTATCCCCCACTGGAGAAATACATATTTAAAACAAATCACTTCATTTTGTGGTTGTCAAATTGAATGCAGCAGAGGCCGAGGTGACTTTTAGCCATGTCCAGTAAATGGAGACTTCACTTCCCATAATACATCCCAACCTGGTCTTTTGTTAGATCCTCCCAACTGTAAATGGTCAAGTCTTTCCATTTTCCTCTACTTTTCCTCCAAGTTTATAATGCAGTCTTTCAGATACAATTGAAACCTAAACTGATAAAACCCTGTGACATGATTCAGTGGAGTGCACCTTTTAAATTCACTCTATGACGAAGGTGAAACTATTCTACTGTGGCGCCCTCAAGTGTTGATTTTATAGAAGACTTTGTCAGTCAGCAGTGCATGCCTGTTTTATACAACAACAACTTTTATCACCATAATAATCTGAAACAATATTTTAACATAGTTTTGTTAAAATAGGTTTGGGATCCCTTATTTAATGTGTTTGATGCTGGTGTTGTCAGGCAAAACCAAGTGCATGAAGTCATCAGATTGTGTGATCAGACATCCTGGGATCCACACCACCGGAATGGCCATGGTGGTAAGTTAGCAACATTTCTGAACTGATACAATCACACAGCCAGAGTACCTGTTTGTTTGTGCAATGCAGCCAGAGACCCATCCACACGTGTTGTAGCAATGTAAGAACAGGTCAATTACAATAGTTATTTTATTGTATTAAAAAGGTAAATATGTGTTTTGCTTACTTACTTTATATAAAGCAGGTGTTGCCGCTTTTTTTTGTCCATCAAGTATGCTCTTATCCCGACACATCTGTGTTTTAATTTTTTTAATTCAAAATAAATTAAACTAATGTGAGACAATAAAGGTCACATTGAGTTTGAGTTATGAAACCACTTGTCCTATGGCCATACTAATGACCACCAGACATGCAGAAGAAACGCAAACAATGTGTACCAGACGACTGATATATACACAAAGTACAGCTTTGATGAAGTGATGAATGAAAGCCCAAGGATGATCAGTTACAAGTATTAAGAACATTACTAAGCATGTAGCAAAGTTAAAATAACCTGCAATGCAGTATCTCATTTTGCTCAATTAAAGTCCAATTTAACTGAGTAATACAGTAACTTCAGAAAAAAAAACATGCTACTCTTTTTTCTTTTTTTAACCTTGTAATTGTCTTTTCTCCACAAGGGGGCGGTGTGTGACTTCTGTGAGGCGTGGGTGTGCCACGGCAGGAAGTGTCTGAGCATTCACGCCTGTGCTTGTCCCCTGACTGATGCAGACTGCATCGAGTGTGAACGCGCTGTGTGGGATCATGGTGAGGACCCCACCACCACCAGTCTGAATAATATACAAAAATCAGTGTAACACTTAAAAAAGAAAAATCACCACTGAATGTTTTAAATCCCCTAATAGGAGGGCGAATTTTCCGCTGTTCCTTTTGCCACAACTTCTTATGCGAGGACGATCAGTTTGAGCACCAGGCCAGTTGCCAAGTCCTCCAGTCAGAAACATACAAGTGTGAGTCATTTGGATTTTTTTTTTTTTACACAATGACATTTTTGTGGTTAACTGATGAACTGTGTCTTCTTAATGAACCCCAGAGAATAATATCCAGCGGGCATGTATGCAAGAGGATGAGGTGTGATTTTGATTGACCCCTTTCATTTATTTCATTTTAGGTGTTTCCTGTAATAGACTGGGACAACACTCGTGCCTGCGTTGTAAGGTGAGGGGAACGTTCTTTTTCCCATACTTCATTGAACACAGTGTTGGGTTTTTACTGACATGTTGATCTGCTCCTCCAGGCTGCACTAAGCATTTCAATATTGAACCACACCCATCTTATCATTTTGAATCACAACATTTTTTCTCTACAAGAACACTGTTACAAAACTTCTTATCCTAACTGATCAGACTGGTTCAAAAGGAAGTTGATTTGCTCTTGCTTTCTGTATACCACACACACAGGAAATAATACTTGAGTGCAGGAAACAACTTATGTTACTAAACAGCAGCAACAGAGCCCATCCCATTAGATAAAACTGGACCTGCCAAATGAAATTCAAAGCTGCTGCACCAAGATATTTGCTTTTTTACGTCACTGGGTTAATAGCAGTTTGCACTTTGGTTGCAGGAGACTGCAGTGTTATTGACAAGAGGTCCTTCAAAGTGACAGCTGCCTCTTACTTCGCCTGGTTTTATTACATTTTACATAATGAAATGTCTGACGGTGTTGACTTACAGTAAAGTTGTCCAACCACTTAGAATCCTTATAAAACATGAATGTGTTGTAGAAAAACAGTTTTTATTAATATGAGAGATTATTTAGTTTTGCTTTTGATGAAAAAAGCTATTTTTAATCATTAAAGTACTTTTTTAATAGGTTTAATTGCATAGGAAAGATAGAAACCATCTCTGAGGACACACTGTTTTGGAAGTCGTGAAAAAGTGTCAAAAGTGAAAAAGTGTCATATATTTGACATGATAATGATAAAATTAAATTTAAGGGGATAATTGTGCTCCAGACATTCTATTCTTAATCCCTAATAACATCTACAATTTTAAATATTTTTAGTTTATAACATAACAGCAGTTACATATGGAAGACGGCCTTTTGTCCCGGTTCTCAAGAATCACTGATATATAAAAAAAACGCAATACACATACAATGTCATATTTCAAACCAGAATCAAAACAATATGTCAAGATAATGTGTGTGCAGTTAAAGGTGAAGTAAGCAGTTTATTTATGTTAATATAAGTGTAAAATCGCTCTTTATTCATACAGTGATCACTTATATAATGTGCGCGTTTCATAAAGCCGATCTCTCAGTCAGCTGCTTTGCATGTAATCGGCAAATAAACTTATTGTAGTATCCCACATTTTTTATCCAATTAGAAGAGAGAACTCTACAAACCGACACGCGTCTCACTCATATATAGTATATACACTCCATGGTCTCACTGCCGGTGCACGCCAGAGCAACAGATGGGTGAATGTGTATGCGCCTACAAAAGCGGAGCAGGTAAAAATCCTTCCCAATGTCTGTTTTGATGGTTTTTATCATGTTTTATCACACTTATGGATCTGAGATGATGCTAGATAACTTGCTGCTTGAAGACCGCAGTGCATTAATGTGGTGACGTAGGGACGAGCGAGGGGACTGCTAACTGCAGTAACTGACAGGAAGTTAGCTAAAAGAACCATTCCGCTTACAGCACCTTTTAACATGATGATTTTTTCTTCTATCTGTCTTCTCTTAGGCCTGTTACTGTGACGACCACGCTAAGAGTAAGGTCTTCAAACAGGAGAAGGGCAAGAATCCACCGTGCCCCAAATGTGGCCACGAGACCCAGGAGACCAAAGACCTCAGCATGTCCAGTGAGTTTAATAATAATAATAAAACAATTGATTTAAATGCGCCTTTCACGGCTCTCAAGGACACCGTACATCAGACAAATATATAGTACAATCAATGCAGGTAAGAACCAGTTGAATTGAAAACAGTTCCAATAAAGTGCTTAATGGATGAAGGTGATATGGTGAAATGGGAAGGTTAGATCAAGAGGGGTATGCAAATTTGAAAAAGTGAGTTTTTAGCTTTGATTTGAACTGTGATATGGAGTCCGTGTTGTCGATGTCAGGGGAGTTTATAACACTAAACACAAAACGTTTGATATCAGACGACTCCAAGATGTTTCCTGTAAAATTGCCGGTGTGAGGAAGTTGCCACAGCCTCCACTTCCCCGGTGAAACAGAAAGTGTGAAATCAGGACATTTTGAAGAAGAGAACTTGTATTTCCCATAAAAGAATCGGGATTATTTATTATTTTTTAAGTTTCTCAATGATTGGTTCCTGTTTTTATCCAAATTTTTCTTTTCCAAATTTTTTCTTCATCTGAACAAAGATAGAATACAACTTTCTGACTCAAATGCTATGACGGTACACTGTAAAACTGAAAAAGTTAGGTCAATTCAACATTTCGAGGCAACTGTTGTCACTAGATTTTGGAGTTTTTTACAATGTTGTGCAAAACTGCCTAAACATTTGAGCCAACAAGTTATCTTTTTTAAGATAACTTATAATTTATATGTTCAATAAAATCTATCTTTCATGTGTATAAACATTTCAAGAAATCATTTTTAAACAATAAAAGTTGTGATTCAACCTTTAGGACATTTTTTACACTGTACTTCACAAGCTGTTGCTGTTTTTAACCGTGACACATGAACAGGAATTCCAAACATTTTAAGCTGTCCCTGGTAAAGTAGCTACAAGGAACTTTTAATAACTTTTGAAACAGCCTAATTTTTCCTCTAATGATATAAAAAAAACTACCGCTTCTCTCCAAAGGGGGTGCTAGAATGAACCCAAACTGAAAATTCCTCGTAGCCACTAAAATGAAACCAGAGCTAGCACCACTAACATCTTGTGTTTGTATTCTTTGTATTCTCCGCAGCTCGCACGTTGAAATTCGGCCGCCAGTCCGGTGCTGATGAGGAAGAGTACTATTCCCCCTATGCAGGGGGCGGAGCCTCTGGATACGATTCCTATTGGAGCAACTTAGCAGCCGGCGGGGGAGATCGCCAAGACGACGACGATGATGATGATGATGATGAGGAGGAGGAGGAAGATGATGATGAGGAAGAGGAGGATGACGAGGAAGAGGAGGAAGAAGAAGAGGAGGAGGAAAAGGAAGTGGAGAAGGTTGCTGATGCTGTTGCCGGTCTGAAGGTGGACGGGGCAGCTTAAGTTAGATGGAGTTCTGGGTAACCGCGTCTACGTGCGCCGCCATCTTGGGTCAGAAGAGAGAGAGAGAGAGAGACTGCAGGAGGCCCACAAAGTCCAACACAGTCCCACACAGCCCAACCATCCCCAGCAGATTTTCATTTGTAAGAGGAAAAACAGGAAGAAGAAAGATTCAAGTTGTTATTTGTTTATTATTTGTTTATTAAAAGGACCCCCATTAGCCGTTGCCGCAGCAGTCAGCTACTCTGGACATACAATTCATAACACAATACATGATAGATGTTTAATTACCAAAATGTATGTGAAATTAATTCAATATACTGTACACATATACTGTAAATGCTTACACACATATTCATACATATATTACCATTTAATAAAGGCTGGGTGTCGATATAACCAAATTCCTGTACCGATACTTTTTCAAACTTGTATTCCTCAAGCCCCAACCCCAGCTCGTTCTTCCCAAATCCAATTCGGAAGTGACTAACATTGCAGTACCTCCCGGTGGCCACTGGGTGCTGTATGCCAGTTTCCATTGAGTCCAATGTTAAACATGCCGTTTTCACAGCATTATTAAACCTATTTCAGGCCTGGATCAAAAAAACATTCTAGTCTGTATGTTTAGTTCATATCTCCATGACAACTCTGAGGGGGTGATTCTTTTCCTACCAGGCTAGTTTTCATTCTGTTGGAGGTTAAAGTGTATGAATATTAGTGGTGCGGCCTCTTGAGTGACAGCTAGCCTCTGTCCCTCACTCCACCTCGAAGGTTAGTTGTAAGGGTTAGCATCATTTTATATACTACATATGGTATTCCTACACAAGCAGCCGAACAAGAATCAGGGGACAAAGTACTATAGGAATAAATAACAAGTTTTTTTTATTTAAAATCAGTAAAAAAATATGTGGATGTTATGAACCTATTTCTGGGGGTACCAAAACAAGTATTTTGAGTTTCGGTATCCAGTCATAGAGGTGACTTCTTTTCTGCGTCTGTTGTTACATTCAGGGCTGTATTACAGGGGCTCAAAATAGATGTAAACGTTCTTTTGTTGTGGTGAGCGACACTGTTTTATTTAGGAATTCGCACCATGCACAGCTCTGCTCTGGGCTCCCTTCTCCCCCTTCTCACTGAATTTTCAAGAATGTTCCTCAACCTAGAAACGCAGTAACCTCCCGGAAAATGTTACAGCTCTAGGTGTGTGTTATTAGCATCAGTTTGAATTATTTCGACTTTGTTTCTAGAGCAACCTAACATAAACATTAACATGCCATTGACCACAAATGCTCTACTGAATGATTGTGAGGTTTACTCTACTGTGCCAATGATATAGTTAGCTTGCACTGAAGCTCTCCATACAAACTTGTTCCCTGAAAATCATCTGCACTTATTGAGACATGTTTGTGTTTACTACGCAATTAAATAATAAACTTCTATTCAACTTTAACCTTTTGACATCAGTTGGTTTTGGTTAAAGTTATGACTTGATGACCGAGTGGGCTACTGGCCTATACATCTCTGCAATGAAAACCTAGACAGCTGCCCTGGCTCGAGCTTATTTACTATCTATGCTCGAACCCTACTGATGTGAGAAAGAAGTGACGAATCAGGGGGGGAGTGATCTTCAAGTCAACATGACGGTATATCGGGGCGTGTGTAAATGTGTGTGCGTCGGTCTTTCGAGAGAAATCTGGAGCGTGTTCACCCTCACTCTGGACTCTAGTGTGAATAATCCTGGAGAAACAGCTCAATGAGACAACAGAGCTTCAATACAACACGTGAAATGCAACAATGTGATCGAGGCCTGTTGCTCCGCTGGCTAGGAGAACAACCTCTGCCGCTTTGCAGATGAAAGACTTCACGACGGCCCTCCTTGTTCAGCCCACCCACCACGGAGACAAGCGAGCGGTAAGCGCACTTTCTGCGTGTGTGTGAGCGAGTGTGTGTTTGTGTGGCAAGAGGTGCAACCAAACTGGAGCCAAACTACACATCAGGTGTAGTTTCATAATAGGAAGTAAAAGTAGCATTTTAAATCATGAGGATAGAAAAGTGGTCAAACAGCGCGTAATGTTAGGAGGTGTGTCATCCTGCGGATCCACGTGCGCCAACGGGAGACGTGTGAGATGCTGACGGTGAAGCGTGTGCACTGTGCACCATTCTGGTTATTTGGTGAAAAAACAATCAGACGCACCGCCAGTCGGCTACTGTCACTGAGTTTCGTTTCACTTTCGGCTCATGCAGGAGACGCGATCTGGGTCAACTGGCTCCTCCTTCTGTCAATCATATTTTTATTTTCTGCCGATCTAGGCTATGCCTATTTTTCTGCCTATCTTAATTTTTATCAAGTAATTCATTCAATGTTTTTATGTTTTGGGCTCATTTTGATCTGCCTGTTTTTCTCCATAGACTATAAGGCATTTCTTTGTTTGTTTTTTTTTTTTTTACTTTGCATCGTTTGTGTATTGTTTTTACATAGGCTACATTGATCCGACCTGATGTTAATCTAGGTCAGGGGTGGCCAACCAGTCAGAGACAAAGAGCCACATTTTTTACTGTGTTACTGCAAAGAGCCACATCGTACACACGGGTACACACAGTGGCGATTCCAGGAAATTTTGACTGGGGTGGCCAAGGTGGGCCACAGAGTTAGAGAGGGGTGGCCATCGCACCCCTGAATGAATAGCATGTGATATGCTGTACAACCAATTCTAAGATGATTTATAATCCCAAATGCCCAAATCATGTTAGTATCCATTGTAATGTTTGTCAGAAAACAAAACCCCTGAAGGGAGGTCTGGGGGCATCCCCCCCAGAAGATTATTTTGTGTTTTTAACATGTAATCTAAGCATTCTGGTGCATTCTCGCAAAGATAATAAAGGAAAAAGTCAATATTTATTTCAGCTCAGATG
Organism: Hyperoplus lanceolatus; assembly: GCA_026929865.2. NCBI lineage: Eukaryota > Metazoa > Chordata > Actinopteri > Uranoscopiformes > Ammodytidae > Hyperoplus > Hyperoplus lanceolatus. Next base: position 31,468,411 of record CM049399.1, on the reverse strand, counting down.
AATAGTAAAATTAGCAAGACAACATAACTTGCTAGCAGCCAGATGCCTAACAACTGGACAGAGGGACGGATGACCACTAGCTTTTGACCAAATGTCTTGCTAAAAAAATAAACCTTTACTTATGAAAGTCTGCCCTTGCTAAGAACATGTTACACTCGCTAACTACAAACTTTAATTTTTTTATTCAGATTTCAAAAATCTGCTGGGACACGTGCCTATACACATGCATGGGTGGCACGCATGTCACAAGCACACTTATGCTGTTTTCAAGACCTTTGCTGACCAGAGACCAGTTCTAGTGGCCACAGTCCTACCATTAATTTAGTAATTGAAAATTGCAAACTGATCTCATATCAGTGGATTGGAGTGTTTGTGTGATGAACTTGGCAACTACCTATCAAAAAAAGTTAAAAAGAAAAAAAATACATATCATCTCTGAACTAGGCTACAGATCAGGAAAAAAATTTAATTAAAAAAATAAAATTAAAATTAAAAATAACATTTGAACTGGGGGGGGGGGGCACTGGGGTGGCCAGTAAGATTTCAGGGAGGGGGGGGCGTTTTTATTTTCGCGGGGAGCTTGCACATGCATGCACAAGCATTATTTATTAAAAAAAAAAAAAAAAAAAAGGGGGGCCCCACACTAGGACTTGAAACGGGCCCCCATATCGTTAAGGCTGCCCCTGTGATAATGACAGGACTGGACTAAAGACGACAGGGCAGTCATTTTCAACAATGAACATCGTGTGCACTGCCTCACACACAAACTCTCAGTTCAACCAAGTCCACAAACAAAAATATAACAATTTAAAATAGCGTTTTTCTCTTACTATGCATGTTGCTTTGTGGGACTTACTTTTAGCATGGAGAGAGCTGAAGTGGCGCTGAAGATTTGAAGCCTTGAAATGCGCAAATGACACCTGGCATATAAGGCAGAATGGCTTGGCATAACGTTCAACAATAAATATGAACTCTCCCACTCTGTTTCGGAGCGAACTTGACACAAATAGTTTACTCACGGAAAACCTCCCTCCAAGCTGAGCGGGCAGTTTTATGTTGCGTCCGCACCAAACGTTTGCGAACGTTATGTTGCGTCCTCAATTAAACATTTGCGAACAGGCATACACATAGGGTAGCCTGGTGCTACCAGACCATCATACTTCATTTCATTTGTACAGAAGGTCTGGCAGTGCTTTAATTGGCAAACGTTCACTAATGGAGGCGGGTGTCTGTTAAAGTTTAAAACTATTGGATCTGCCCAGTGCCACTCTGGATTAGCCAACCAATCGCATAACGTTTGGTCGTCACGTGTGTCATGAGCCGGCTTCTGGCAACTGAAACTGGAGCGCGACTTCGACGTCATCGTTCTCAGCCACTCGCTCTGTTCGCTGATTGGACCGGCTGTCGAATCTCCAGCAAAACTGGGAAATGGGCTGTACACCCAGACTGACTACTGAAGGGAAAATAAAATTTGGCCGGAAGTAGGCGGGCGGGCGGAGCCAGGCTACACATAGGGCCTACACATTAATAAAATAAAAAATGAAATAATAGACAACATGTAAAACGAACGTAAGAGCCGCATGAAACGTTTGCGAACATGCACACACATAGGCCCACACAAAAAAAAAAGTATAAAAAAAAAAAAAAAAATTATAATCACATAATTTGATATGAACTGAAGAGCCGCACGAAGCTGGGCAAAGAGCCGCATGCGGCTCGCGAGCCGCGGGTTGGCCACCCCTGATCTAGGTGAACCAACATCTGCACAGCAGCTGTGTGAATCCTGGGATAAGGAGGCATCTGCTTCATGACAGGAGATTACCTGCAGTTTATAACTGTTTATTAAACAGGTCATGTGTAAGATTTTCAGTCGTACGTTTGCACATAGCCTGGAACTAGCCTACTACATTTTTACACTTTCATACTAGCCTACTAGGCTACATAAATTGCACATAGCAATTTTGTGCAGAAATATTTTAGTTTAGAGTTTGACACAAGAAGCCTTGTTTATTGATTGTTGGGTTATGAAAAAACAGAACAATTAAAAACAAAAAGAGGGGGCGCCTTTGGCTCAGTTTACTTTGTAAATATTACTGTGATGTCTTTTACTGTGACATCACAGTAATATTTACAAAGTACGTTTTTTCAACCCTATATTTCTCGAGAAAGAGAAATATAGGGTTAAAAAAAACACTCTTTCTGCCTTTTCTCAGGCTAGGATGAACCGATTTTTTTTTTTTTTGCACATTTATACTACATAGGATCTCAGAATTCAATACACCTTCATATTCAAACCGGTGAAGTAGGCCTTTAACAATGTCATTTGAAAAAGTAAGACCACCGAAAAATGTGTAGGCCTACCCAAAGTTTATAAAGAAAAAAAATGGTTAAAAATAAGTCATTAACAATTAGCCTACACATGATGAAGTGATGTAACTTCAAATGAACTGACTTCGTTTGAATTGATTCACACAGTTCTCTTCACTTTGCTGCTGTCACCTTGTCTGTTCCATTTTATAGCTTACGTTAGACAGGCAGACTAAACATCTTAACAATGCCACTGTCCCAGATTTACAACTGTGTTAAACATGATGTATATCACCTCATGGTAGAGTCAGCAAACAGTTACTGCTGCATGTAAATGGTGTTGAAAGGACTGTCAAATGAATGGCAATATCAAAATGTATAACTATAAAAATAAAATATACAATAAAAAGTTAATGATAGTGTGTATTTACGTTTTGAAAGGAGACAAAACCCAACCACTTCTGCCTGAGACTGTTGAAGCTTGTTGGTTCGATCCCCAGCAATGGACATGATGGTGTTATTTGTAAAACTAGTAGTGGCTGGTATAACATCAAATGTGTCCACACTCTCTACCATTGTGTCCTTGAGCAAGGCACTTAACACCAAACTGCTCCAGTTGCACCGTAATGGCTGACCTCCTCTGAAGTGTGGTAACTTGAGAGGGGATATGCGAAGAACGAATTTCGATACAGTACCTTGTGTGAATTGACAAATAAAGAAAGTTAACTTAACTTGTTAACCTCTCAATATCATCATAGTTTTTGTTTTGACATACTTAAATGAGTTATATAATAATGTGTCCTTGTATTATTTCTAGAAAGGCGTCCAGTTCCTGTCGACCTGTAAACTGTGCCGAGAGAGCCACAAAACTCAGGTGTGGCTTTGTTTCTTAGTTCTGAGGTAGGCATACAATGTGTGACTCGTTTGTCTAAATCTGAATATGTATTTGTTGATTGCAATTATTCTGTCAAACATGTTGTTTTGATTTGGTATAGACGGGAGTGTGTCTAACAGTGGTCCCACATTTCTAAGTAATCTAACGGTATAGAGAATAGCATGTCTGTTTGTGTGATTGGGTGTGTCTCACTCCTATTCTAACCTCTCCCTGTCCCCTAACCCCAACCACCCAGCTGAGATGCCTAAACCTGGGTCATTCCCCTCTTTGCCCCATTTCATCTCTGTCTCTCCGAAAACCCGTCTAATGAAAGGTTAAAAATGCCACAAAAAGAAAAGAAAAAAAGAAATTCACAAAATTAATATGTATGTAATCATTGTTTCTTCTCTCTCTTAAAGCTTCTTGAGTACATCTACCTGTGTTGCCTTAGATTATACAGATGCACTCATTTCCTTGAAGGCGCTGGAACACACCATTGAGGTGAGAGAAGGTATCAAATAAAATACATTTTTGCATTATCTTTTCCTACTTTTGATAAAATGTTTGTTTTTAAACTGTACAAACCATCATATGTTTATGTGATGTATGATCATTTGAAAACTCTTTCCTCTCTGTCTTTCCAGAAATCTGACGCGATCCTGTACGCACCGTCCATAAGTGAGATTCAGGTAAGTTCTAAAAGGAAATATGTTAGAAGTTCACACACATTAGGCCTTTTGGGCATATCTCCTTTTTTGTATTACAATATTTGTATTGCAAAATTGTTCTATAGACCCTTACCTTTAATTAAGCGGAAAAAAACTTTCGCATAAATTTGAAATGACTGAGTGTCCAGGAAACCCACTGTAATGAAGAGCAAGATAGCAACAATACATACATACATACAACAACAAAGAGTTTTGTTTTGTATGTATTGCAATAACTCTGTGACTGTATGTGTTCATAGTACTGAGGCATTTGTCTACTCTCTCCTAGGAGAAATGTATGAATATGTCGCTCAAGTGTTACATATTGGAGTTGATAATGGTCATCCATGAAGAAGAAGTGGTAAATAATACATATGTAGATGTAGATTACATCTACGATTTAAAAGATGAACTGGAGAAACTGCATCCTGAGGCTAACAATGTAAGTCCTGTTTATCCAATCTGTGTGTATGTGCTAAGAACAATGCTCACACTGCTCTTTCTGGCATAACCACTACTGAGGCTGGTATTAAAACAATCTCCAGTGTTTGAAAAACTGTATGCAAAAACAAAAAATACTGATACATGCATTTCTTCCATAGTATTAATTGTATTAATGTTCTCTTGTGTCTCCTTTGAATTTTAGCTCGGCTGTCCCCCGTGTGAAGCATACTCCCTTAACAATATTACGATATTCCTGGAAAGACTTAAAGACCTATTGAGAGCACTGAATTTGGTAAACTCAGCAAAATAACACCACATGCTATGATGTAAATATTGTAAGCTACAACATGTGTATTTGTAAAGAATCGTGGTTCTCTGTTTTGATTTTGTAAATATAACATTGTAACTATATGTTGTTAACCTGTGACAAACCATGCCGCCCTGTATTTTTTTTACAGACAAAATGTGAGGTGTAATACAAAAGAATGTAGTCCTTGACCATTTTAAAAGTGCCTCCATCCCTGTGCGTCAAAATGTGCCTTTTACCGTTTTGAAAGATGCATCAGGTAGCATCATAAAGTGGCAGAATGTACTGTGTTGTGGTAACCATAGGTAAGATATTACCTTATATGCCTGACAACGCCATCTCCAATTTGATGGGCAGGAGGAACCCGTTTACATTAGCTATGAGTGTGTCGTTTTTACCGATGTATCTTCCCTTAACATGAACAATGAGATGGAGGCATGAATTGGTGCAAAAATATATCTTATTTATTGAAGACTATAGATTAAAACCCTCTTAAGAGAGGGATGCCATAGTAGACGTCTCAGATGACAGCATTACTCTCCTTTCGGTATAAAAAAAGGTCTGGTCCGCGCGTGCACGCTGAATAGCCACTGTGGAGGACAAAAGAAACGAAAGCAACAAAAGCCAACACCAAACAAAAAGGGAAAACACATGCACTATCTACAAAAATATGTAACATAAGAAGTAAATAATAAGAAATGTGCATTTAGCAGTACAATAAAGTGTCAAACCGTGCAGTCCCACCACAGAAAGCTTAGACATGTGTCGCCACGGGCCCAGCCTTGTACAGAGATCCCTGAAATGTAGAAGGAGATTTTAGGGTGAGAAATAAAGACTTAACAAACTAGTGTCTTCTTCCTGTTTCCGTCTGGCAAAGGCGAGGGCTTGCCAAAGCCGCACCGTTGTTATACCCTCGCCCTTAATGATCGAGTGGTACTTCACAGCCGCGAGTGTGACTCCACAGCGAGTCACACTCGCTCACGGAGTAGGAGTGCCTAGGGAGTCATTTGGGATTGGGCCCAAATGACAAGTGGCATAATCAAATCAACAAGTGTAAAACAACATGTTCGTTCCGAAATTGTAGGCTACCCTCCGGTTCCGTCATTTAGGGCTATGCATAAAAATAATCAATCAAATGTCTGTTTGAGGTAAGAGTAGCTACGTTTCTTTTATAATTCGGGAAACAAACTCCTTGGAACTCTCATTTGTAAGTTAGCTCCTCCATTCCGGACATAATTGATTGGCGGACACCTGTGTCAAACGTAGGGCTGAGCCAACGTCGATGCAGACTCGATGATCGAGGGCTTTATCACCCACTTACACTCGAGACTCGATGGTTTGGGACGACACTCAATATGGCGGGCCCTCCCCGTGAACGCGCAAACGGAGGGATAGTGGATAGGTGTAGGGGGTGGATCTAGATTGGGCCTAGGAGTGCCTAGGGAGTCATTTGGGATTGGGCCGGAGTGTGTTGACACCATGGACATATAAAGAAATGGACACCGTATTGAAACATGGCGCCCATTCATTCCTATGAAAGCTGCTCATAGGCGCAGAGAAGCAACAAGGAAGTATAATCCGGAAATTCCATACGGCCCAAAGCATGACGTAGCATAGACGTAGCGGCATTATGGACCTATCAAGAAAGAGGGCGGCAAGCGTAGCGGACTGGAGGCGGGTGTCTCGTTCTGTAGAATCTAGCCTGGCGAAAACCAACTGAAAGCCGTTAAAAGCCGTTGGGCTAATAAAACGCTTGAGGTGGCGTTTTGAAATGAGAAAACTTACATTTTAATAGTATATGGTCTAAAGATAAGTATGAGCCTATGATTGATATCCAGAAAAAATGTGCAGAGACACAATCTTGTTCGCCGCTTGTACTGTGTGGACAGGGACATCTGCCTACGGGCCGCATGAAAATAAGCTCCACCCCTTACCATGCAATACCAATGGGTTGGCCACATGTCCATGCTGGCTGCTCGGAGAAGGCAGTGTCACTACACGATCTGAGGAGCCTGCACGATATGAGGACCGCATGCGCAGAACGGCCGCCATCTTGGAAAGCCCGCAGTCGCCTAGGCAACGCACGTCAGCGTCCTCACCCCCGCCCCCTCCTAAAGTTCCCCGTGAGCACAAACACACACACACAAAGTCCGTGGGTTAGCAGCCCCGTAACTGAATTTAATTCCAACACGTAATCTGTAGCATTATTAACTGTTCTATCTTCATAACAAACTAAATGTCATGAAAATCGGTTCAGAATTGAGCAAGTTACAGTCTGTTTTTAGTGCAGTCTGTGGCTCTCCAAAACACTGAGCTGTAAGCGGACTGTCAATGATGGCGGCCATTTTGCGCACGCGCACCTCATATCGTGCAGGCTCCTCAGATCGTGTAGTGACAGGCAGCATCCTGGGGGCCTGGTTGACACCGGCAAACTTTTATTGCTTCCTGCCTAATTGTGTGCCGGTCATGTGACAGTCACGTGACTTACTTCATAATTCCCACAGTGTGATAAAGCATGTAAACTATGAAACCCACTGGTAAACACTATTGAATGTAAAATGTATTATACACTAACTCCAGTATCTTGACTCACTCCAATAAATGATATATCCTGTAACTGTTGTTGAAGGTTGTAGCTATTTACAACACAAGCAGCTGCGTTGGCAGGGTCGTGTTGCTACAAATCAACATGAAATATGATCCAGAGCGGCCAGTTTGACCGGCACACCACCAGACACAACAGCACACTGTATTTTAGAGTTGTGGAGCGTTATCTCAATGGCAGTAAATTTACTTTATAGTTTTTCATGATAAAATAGAATTTATGTTACAAACTAATATACCTGGAATGTATGTTTGCATGTATTTATGCCCGCTAAGTCCACAGACTTTTCTACACTGAGCTTGAAGTGACTACAAGGATCTTTGAATTTTTGTTGATTGTAGCGACCTCTTTGGACAAAAGCGGTAGTGTTTTGACGACACCTGCGCCCAAGCACGTACTGGCGGTGTGAGCATTTATTTTGGAAGTGCGTGAATGAAAAACTGCATGATACATACTTGATGATGTTATTTATATGTGACTATGTAAGATTAGTAATGGTAATATGAAGATGGTGAGGTAAAGTAAAACTTCATTTAGTAACGTTCAGGCACACAGGACGTTAAGGTCTGCCTGCCGTTTATCGTTTTGAGAAGGGGTTATGCGCAGAAATAATTTCGACATACATTATGTACATTGACATATTAAGAAACTTAACTTATGAATTTTTTTTTTTTACACTTTTTTTTGCCATAACCTTGGATCGTCATTGGATTTCAAATGTAATGCTTTGAAATGAAACTGCAGTTTACCACGAAGGAGCGAGCCACTTTGAAGGCTACAGGCAGTAAGCATTTGATACTCGGAATATGGATTTTTGGTTGCATTTTCAGCTAAGTTTATTTGATTACTTTACTGGAGGCCATTACTTAGGTCACACTGACCAAATGCAAAACATTACACAATAAAAATATCCACGTAAAAGGTTTCATTTATTTTGATACTAAATAAGACAATTGTCAATGTATAACACAACAAATACATTTCAAACATGCATTACAGTCCAAGGTATCCATCCTTAGAATATAAAACATTTAAAGAATACAAAAATAAATAATAGAATTTGCATTATATAGCATTTAGAAATGATGGTCCAATATCCTCATCCTATTCCAAACGTTATGTGGTTTCACTGGCCTGTACCTCGAGATACGAAAAAAATATTATGTAAAAAGCTCAAGTGCCACTATTAAGAGAGTGTCAAGAGTTATCAAAAAGGAAACGGGATTCAGTATATACTTGGAAATACTTTGAACAGCTGGGTTCAAATGAATGGAAATCAGTCTTCACTGGTCAAAAACAATAAAGGGAAAGTTTGGACCTATGTGATAAAGAACGGCAGAAGGGGACGGCGCTTAAAGTTGTGAGCTTGACCGATCATGACACAATGGAATGAGTTTTTTTTCCGCAATTTATTGTGGAGTCACTACTTATACCACAACAATCCCTGTAGCATCATTGGTATGTTTGTCTCAACGTGAAGGTACACTAACTAGCGTTGAAAGCTTTTCTCGAATGGAGCAATAGTTCAGATGACACCACCTCTGAAACACTTAAGTAAAAGCTACTCTTCATTCACTGAGGCGTTTTTCGGACCAAACAGTTCTTGGAACTTTTTGAAGGAAACTGGGAGTACCTGGGGAAATATTTACCTGGGAAAATACACTTATAAGATCTTACAGGGACAATGACAAGATGGAGGACACTGTTATGCTGTATGTCTGCGGAGTCGGTTTAATGGTTATAATGGACTTGGAAAGAAGATAAGCAAATTTAAACTATGTAATGTTTACAGGAACTTCAAATTGTCCTCAAAATGTAGTTCTAAGAGCTATAACACGGTTCACGGTTTCAGCGGTGCCAAAGCAATAAAATGTGAGGTTCTTTTAACAAAGTTTTTAGAACTATGAAACTGTGGAAACACCTACAGATGCAGTTTATAAAAAAGGATCATTAACATACTGCAGCCATACACAGAGATTATGTACACACTTCGATTTGCCCACACGGTGCTTCTGTTTAGCACTGCTTAGGCAATGGGAAAATAAACAAGGCAACATTTATTTTACATGTAACATATGTTTGCAAAATCCAGCATGGTTTAAAATGATCACATAATCCCTTCACCTTACAGAGCAACCCATAACTAAATACAGCAAAATATAGAATCCAGCAAGTGTCATTGTTTATATATTTACTGCTTTGGTAACACACACATACAAGCAGTGGTGTTACAGGACATGGCAGACGTCCTCAGGAGTCCACCTTGCCGTACGTCCCCTCCGGCGGCCGGTAGCATTTAGGAAAGGCCATCAACTGCAACATGTTGAAGGCATATTTCCTGCATTTTATATTCTTTTGAACGTTCTCAATCCGACAGCCTTCTCTGGTGATCAAATCAAAAGAGGATGAGGAGGGGTGAGGGAAAGAAAAGAAAAGAAAAGAAAAAAATAAATATGAATGAGGTTTTAAAATGATATTTGTAATGATAGACACAGGTCCCTTGAAAGTGGCCACTCACCATACAAATGCAGTTTAAAGAAAAGATGACCACTCAAAATATTATGGATATATGTGATACAAAGTACAAAAATTGCCTCTTAAATGATGTAATAAGTGTTCTCTCTGCATCTCTTTGTCACAGAGAGTTGGTTAACTACTTGTTGCTCTTGCCACCACTCTAACCGGGGCTTGAAAATCATTTTCAATGCCCATATCATGTGGTATTGTAGTGTATAACATCATAACACATTGTAATGTTTATTGTTTAGCTAAGAAATGCCATTGAAATTAAATGCCAAAACTTCTGCTGTAACATAACTAAGACCGCCTGGCTCTTTCCCAAGCAAGACTGGTGTAAGCGTGTGTTGGGCTGCTGACAGGATGTAGGTCCTGTCGATCCTTGCATGTTCCATAGGATGTACTGTGCATAACAGGATGAGCTGTATAGGCACACAGGACAGGCCAAAGATAGTGTGAAGCACAAAACAATAGCTTACACAACCGTGTACACGTTTTAGATTCCATGTGTGTTATTCTACACGTGAGACAAGGTCCAGGGAAAGTACGTGGACCAATCAGATCAGCTCATTTTTGAGGTACAAGATATGCCATTTTGGGGGAAAGAGTCAGTGGTTCTTGGGAGCATCGTTTAGACTTAAGCATTCCTCTCTGTTCTTTTAATTAGACTCTAAGTTCATTTTTAAAGTGATTGGCACGGGTTTTAGCTACAACCCATTCTCTGACTGCAGACTTGAGACTTGTTTTCAATAAAGAAAGTGTTTCCCTACCCTCCTCATTTTTCTGCCTCGAGCTGATTTCTTCATCATCCACAACTACAACTTTTGGTCAACCCCGAAATAAACAACAGTATCAAGTTAATTATCTTGTGATCTCAAGATAATTAACTTGATACCACAAGATATGGGCATTGAACATTGAAAATAGTGCTCATTTTCTCATTATAACCAGAAAATAAAAGGTGGTTCATTATTATAATATGAAATGCTGTTACATCCAGATCCTGAGTCTTATCTCCAGATAACGGAATAATCCACTCGTAACCAATAAAGGTTGTTTCGATATCTCTATCTATTTCTTGTGATATCAAGAAACAGCCTTTTGTTTTCTAGAGATAAACAGTATAGTAACCCAAATGTAAGGCATTACATTTTTTTTGCAAGCATACCTTCTCATTAAAAATGGTGTAAGATTGTTCTCAAAATGTTCATCACAACCAGGACAGTATTGCTATTACTTCAGTGTTCGTACCTTGAGTACTAAGTTCAAATGATATTTCCCACCAAATGAATGGATCGATTGTTAGAGTGGGTGACATCACACACACACACACACACACACACACACACACACACACACACACACACACACACACACACACACACACACAGTGGGGTTAAGTGGCTGTTAAACTCTTCTTAAACATTTCTTTTAAACTTCTTCTTACTCCCAACATCTTTCCTTCTTCGCACATCATTTTTCATCAAAGACCAACGCTTGCACTGTGCTCTTTCAACCAATGTAACCAAAGCATTTAATGAAACAGACACAATCGCACAATACGCCTCAAAGCGAAAGAGTTCTCTGGAAATGTTCAATTGACCCCCAGCTTGAGTCGAGAGCAGAAATTTAATGAGCAAAAAAGAAAAAGGTATTTTTTTGTTGCTTGATTTGTTTGTTGCTTGATCCAGTTCCCACATTTCACCACAAACACATAATTGAAAGCAGTTCTCTCTAACAATGTTGGAGATCTATTGTAGGCTTTACTATTGTACATGCTGTGAGTTAAACAGCCAGAGTTCAAGTGGCCTTTGAGCTTAAAGGGATAGTTCAGTATTTTTGAAGTGGGGCTGTATGGGGTACTTAGGCATAGTAAGTCTGTTACCCTATGGAGATGGGGGTCAGCGCAGTCATTTTAAGGAGTTTGAGGGAAGCTTCACTGTAGCAGAAGTTAGCATTTTATTGTTGCATAGGGGGCCGGAAGAAAAAAGTTTTCCCTTCACATATATACAGTAAATGCTTACCTAAAACCCAAATATCCTTTCAATTGAACAGCCAGACAGCCGTTTATATTTGTTTTCTTGTGCTCTTGAATAATCTGCAGTAGCTCTAAAGCTGTGGAAACAATCTCAGTTTGGTATACATTTAGGGATATTTAGGTTTGGTTAGCATTTATACGTATATGTAACAATAGAAGGCTGACTTATTCTACAACAAATTCTCCCCCAAACTCCTTAAAGTGACTGAGCTGATTTCCATCTCCATAAGGTAAGGCACTTACCTCATACAACCCCACTTCAAAAATACTGAACTATACCTTTAATATCTATTTTTTTTTAAAATATTTAACAAACTGTCTGACCCAGGAGTCTCTCTTTAGCGTGACTTAGTTTTTAATTCTGTCTCTATGACCTCTAAGGTATCCAAAGTTATCCATTCAAATTAACAATTAAGCCAGCAATGCAGTTTAGCATCAGCCATCCAACATCCAGCACACACATTCCAATTTCCCTCTCACAAGTGCCTTCTTTAGTTAATATTCTACAATCTCTGTATGATTATGTGGTTTTATGGCAAAGTCTTTCCTGAAGCCTATCTCCCCAGAGGCCTCTTATAACAAAGAACATCTTCTTAATGATAATGATAATTGATTGGATTTATATAGCGCTTTTCAAGGCACTTAAAGACGCTTTACAGGGTTCCAGGTTCCATTCATTCACACACAGTTATACAGGTGGTGGTAAACTATCATAGTAGCCACAGCTGCCCTGGGGCAGACTGACGGAAGCGTGGCTGCCATTCTGCGCCTACGGCCCCTCCGACCACCACCTCAAACATACAGCAGTCATACACATTCACACGAGGCAAGGTGGGTGAAGTGTCTTGCCCAAGGACACAACAACCATGACACTGGTGGCAGAGCGGGGATCGAACCGCCAACCCTTGGATCATTGGCCAACCCGCAGACTTCCTAATTGGCCATACATAAAGGATGTTTTGACATCCTACATTGGAATAGTTCCTGTTTTTGTCTTTTTTATAATTTAGAGTGTTGTGTGAGAGAAATAGCATCAGATTATTTCACATTTTATTAGACATACAAAATAAGAACACTTTTGACGTTGCGATCGCACAACCTTCAAAGTCAATACAAAACTCTTTCACATATATTCAAGTTTCGGCACATTGCCATTGTATTAATGTTTCTGCTAACAATTCATATATCAAAGATTATATTCATTTGTATGTGGGGAATTAGCCAGATAGTGAGATTACATTACGGATAAGACACATGGCAGTCAAAGGATGAGTTTTGCCTTTCATCATTGTAAATGCTGTTTTATGACGATTCAATTTGTTATTTAATGTTTTCATCAAAATGCAATCCAACACTTCCACCACATGCTATGGTCTACAAACACTTCAGACCTTATTAACATTAGAAGCTTTACTGGTGTGGTTTGTTGTAGGTCCTTAGTGTTTTTATTGGGTTACAAGACAGTGTTAAAGCATTTAAAAAGAGCAGAGTGTAAAGAAGTGAGAAGTGAAACTATCTAGATTCTGGGATATTGTTTAAGTTTAATGGGTTGTGATAGTTTTGGAACTGGACTATTAAGTAAAAGGTCGTCTTTGTGCGTCCAATTGTTCTTAAAGGGGTCTTTTAATAGTTGGTACAAGTGAAACATTGTTCCTGAAAAAAGAGATACATGTTATTTGTCAATGCTTGTGGAGCCAAAGTTTCACTGACCCCTAAAATATTTTGGGTGGGACAGTGGAAGTCTCAGTGGGGGAAATGTCATATGTTCGTAGTGAAGATTAAACTTCCTGCAAGTGAACACATTGTTTTTCAATGTGTTTTGTGATTTAATTTTGATTTGAATTGCATGTTTTAGCCATTTATACCAAGTCTGTATCAAGGTTGAATAATAGCCAAAACAAAGGTATTAGGAGCAAATATAGTTTTTTGTTTTTTGAATTTGTATTCGAAGGGCATTTCTTTATGCCATGTTGTCAGGAGGGTGAATGTGTTTCTCCAGCTCTGAGGACATATCAGTTTGTGTTCATTCTTGGACACCCTCTGGACAAAAGCGGTAGTGTTTTTACTACTCCGGCTGTAGTTCCTCGGTGAGCGTACCCATGACAAAGGCCTTAAGAAAAACTTAATAAAAATAGCATTCTTTGCACTGATGGTCTCGTTTGCTGTGACATGTAATTTTGGAAAAATTAGAGGTTTCAGAAATATTTAACATTTCCTCATAGCACCTTTAAGTTGGATCACTTTTAATTGCATTCCCTCAGAAAGCATAGTAAAATAAAGATAAGTCATTTTGTGAAGGAGAAAGCACCAAAGGTCTAAAGGTCTACATACTAATTTAAGTCCAAAGTAAATAAAATCAGCTCTCTGCAACAATAACGCAAAGTAACAAAAGTGGCTCATTCTCCGCCTCAGCTGACAATATATTAGCTGTCATAGTAACAATGTAATGTGATGAGTTTGCATGTCAGCTGTTTTGCAGAAAATGATGAACAGGCTTATGTTTAACTCCCACAAAGTACATCCATTTACAAATGGTTCAGTAATACAATATCACAAACCTAATCCACATGGAAACGTATGTACTGTATGTTTGTCACTGTTTTACCTTTCTGGACAATTTAATTCACTAAAAAAGCTTGACTCATCATTTACAGGTACACGCTTTCCCCACATTGCTTGTTTCAGATAATTACTAAGCCTAATTTAAGTGTATATTTGAGATGGTTTTATATGTCTTACCATTTTTAGCAGGAATTAGTGGGTTTGGGGCTGGGTGACAGACAGGGTGGGGCAGTATTGATTGAAAGACCAACACAGTTTGTTAAAACATAAAGAGATTAATACAGTGCTCGTCCATTATCTTCAAAACGAAGATGTCTTATAGTCAAAACAAACTGTACATACTGTATGCTGTTGTATGGGTGTGCAGATTGAGTGCACGTTACTTTAGCATTTGTAAAAAGAAAGTTTTCTTTGTCATATATGAAAGAAAACTTAATAAAGATTCTTGATAAACCAGGAAAGAGTAGACTTCTAATTGCGTGTTACACCTCTTTGTAATACAATCTGAAAATCAATTTCCCCCCAATGCTTCCAGTATCGCTCAGGGATCAACACGGTACAGCATTGAGATCGATATCAACTTCCACATATTAAGTTTTAGGAAAGCCCTACTTGCTGTAGTTTGATCTGGCTTTGCGAGACTAGGAAAGCCCATCAAATCACAGTCCCAACACTCATGAAAGAATAACTAGCAAGCCCAGAAAAAAAAGGAGGGAGTAGAGAGATGGCATTGACAGCAATTTATTGATATTTTGCAAGCAGAAAAACAAGACTTAAAATGAGCCACACGACCAGTAAGTGGGAGCTAACAAGCAGCAGGGCAATGGGGTAAAAGTGTCGCGACGCTGGTTTGTTGTCTGTCAGGTTGCCAGCCTCAGGGTCTTCCCACTGCCCAATGTCTCCCTGGGTCAGCCGACTGAAGGGGAGAGCCCCGCAGAGTGAAAGAGAATGGACAGAGACAGGGTTAAAAACACTGTGCTGTTAGTTCAGTCTCCAAGCTGTTATATGGATCACAAAGGCCCACTTAAAGCCACTTTTCCACCGAAAGTACCAGGAACTTTTTATCCCAGGAAACTCCTCACCAGGAACTAAAAGGTTCACGTAACCCGTTGTTGTCTGTGTTCCCACCTTATCATGAAGTCGCCGCAAGGTTATGCCAATCAGGCCGATGATGTATGGAAAAGCAGTAAAAGTAACAGCTAAACTTAGCATTAGTTAGCCAATAACAACTAAGCATTGCCAGTGAGTTAATGCTCAATAAGCATTCATTAATCCCTTACTAGCATTAACCAAGCATAAACTAACATTTATTGTATGTACCCTTATTGTAAAGTGTTACACATTAAAATAGGGTTCAATCAATTACAGAGCAACTACATTTAGACACAGAGTTCATTTCAAAGGTTCCTGGGACAAGTTTGTGTGGTGGAAAAGGGTCTTAATAGACACAAAGCCATCAGACTTTGCTTTGGGAAAAGCCACAGACAAGCAGGGAGCACAAATGTGAGAAACCGGCTCACGAGAAGCTGAGATGACAGTGGATGGATGGATGGAGAGAGGGAGGGAGGAGGCATGCTGGAAACTGCTTGATGTAAGATTTGTTTGCACTCAGTACATCTGATCCAACTGATAGGCATTCACTCAAGTCTGGAGCGGAAAGAATCATGTTCAATGTAGAGTGGTTCAACAGGTTCCATTTTGAAACTTGACACTGGTTTTTAAGCGAGGATCTCCATTTGGAAAGCATTCCACCTCATTCACACTCTGTTTTTGGCAGACCTGACCCACTTTTACTAAACATTATTAACAAGTAACCAAACTGCTTCCTTTTTCACTGTTAGGTGAAATATCCCACTAATTGATGTGGGATTTTTGGCAGATCATAACATTGGTAAAAGACAAACAAGCACATGCCTGGAGGCTTAAATAGAGTCATAGAAAGAGCATACATGAAATACTTCTGGGCTACGACTGACTGAAAGGAAATATGTAGAATATTTTTTTTTACACGTACAGACTGGCAAGTGATGTAAATTAAAAACCTCATGCCATGTACAGTACAAATTGCCATTAAAACGCTGCTGTAGTTGGTTCGAATGAGGTCACTAATATCTCGGTTGGGCGAGCTAACATGGCTGTATTATAACAAACAAAGAACTGGTCCAGCATGTCTCATCACTAACTTCAAAGCCTTTCATCAAAACAAACAACAACCTAATGTCAAATCAATTAACAGACACATACTAGAGACAAATGCCCAGCTTCTATTGACGACAACAACACCGTTACTGTAAATAGCTGTTGGACCTGCTAAACATGCTAAATGTAGCTTTCCACCTGTTAAAACTAAAGCTGATAGGAATCTGTCTGCGTTGCTCTGACTAACCAGGAAACAGTAAAGCAAATATATTATTCCCTGAAGATAGAAAAGCTTGGCATTGTTTACCAAGCAGGAGTGACGCCATATACTTACCACACTGCGGATGTCACTTATCAGACAGATACAGTGACGTTGGTTAAATTAATAATTAATAAAAACAAAAAAAACGTAACAGAGAAATAAAGACTATAGAGTTCATATCTCCTACTGTAAGAAGAAAATCTTGTTTTTTAAGATCTTTACTACATCAGTCATTTTAGAAGTATTACTTACTGATGCAGGCAAACTGTATTGAAACACTGCACTAGTTCCGTGATTAAGATGCTGTTGGTTTAACCCCCTACTGCAGCTGTGTGGTATAATAGGTTCAAGTTTGTGAGGCATCAGGAAGTGGTGATAATAGTCTGCCACACATCAATTGAGAGGAACTATCCTCATTACTTTTTACATTTACGGTTACACTATGTCCTGGGGCTAGTTTCATGTTTACCAGCTGTAATTGTCTTCAATTAAAAGGGATAAATCAACTTTTTTGTGATACTCATTGATACAGAAACCATACAATCTTTAAGGAGCACAGTTGTTGGCCGGATATTTTTTTTTTCGTGTCTTTGATCATTTAATGTCCTATCCTCTCATTTATCCATGACCCCTTTCATCAGCCGGCCTGCCCATGTCTTTACCACAGGCGTTTCCCGATGTGCACTTCAACAGCCTTAAAATAGCCTTCTTAAATTCCAGATCAGATTGTTGTCAAATCAAATGTTTCTGTCTTGTTTAGTTTATTTTGTTGTTTTTAAAAAGCCTTCTGTGGACAGGGGCCTATTTCAGGTAGCTGGTTTTACATAGGGGTTGATAAGCAACTCTGGGTTTTCGGTTTCAGAACAATGGATCAGCGTTGGGTTTATCAACTCTGAGCGTGTTCACTCTGGGTGGAGCGTGTGCATAAAAGCCACCGTCAATGGATCGCTGATAACATGATTAACCATGGAAACAGAAGAAACAAATGATTGATCCTCCCACTTCTCCACTTCTCAAAAAAGAAAAAAAGAAATCTCCGCTCCTCCCACTAGAGTTACAAATATTAGCGAATGATCTTATGGTAGCCTATATATGGAGAATAATTAACGGGAGTCTCATAACTCTGATCTAATCTCCTCGGCAATTCAGAAAAAAACAGAGCAAACATTTTTTGTCAAGATAATCATTTCCCTTCCGTATGAGAAGCCATAGTCTATTTTAAAAAGTTACGCATATCAGCTGTAAAGTAATAAAGCTGGCGCGGCACAGCATTGCTGACAGTGCCTAAAGCCTACTGTGCAGTAAACAGAACAGACTGTCGCTTCTTTTAAATGGGGAGTGAAATACATTAACGTCAAGACACATTAGGTGACAGTTTCCATTGAAGAGCCTGATTGATTTATTACCAGATCCATTTTCCTCAAGATCACAGTTTAAATTATTATATAATTTTTATATTCATATTAGGCTATTTAACGAGGCTTGTCAGTGACTTTAGGATCGCACAAGTGAACTACAACGATCGCGTGCAGCCGCAGTGGTACATGAATCCACCTGACATAAATCTGTTCAGTGGCACAGACGTTAAAAAACATACAATACAAATAGGTTTATTAATCTGAATGTAGAGCATGTCACGATGTGTAAGGTGGCCGCCTATATGAACGGACCGAGGGCTGAGAACAAGGCTACTGATCAGATAAATGATCGGTCAAACGTAAAATAATCAGGAAATGATAAAAACATCCCGATGGAGATAGAGTGATTTTGCTTCAAACTGTACAGGGACGCGTGTGACAGTGACACTCTTTCTTCAGTCGGAGCTGCAGCGTAAAGTGAAAACAAACTCAGGGTAGGTCTAACCACCTCCCGAGCAGGTTAGACCCACGGCGTATGTTGCCGCAGTAACTGACTCTCGGTTGCGCTGAACCTGCTACCTGAAACGGAAAACCGAGAGTTTCCACTAACTCAGAGCGAACAAACTCTGGGTTGCCTCAAAACCAGCTACCTGAAATAGGCCCCTGGTGTTGTAAACTAGCATTTATGCTAACACACTGTAAACAATGCATCTGGTTTGTCCAATGACATCGTCATGTCCATGTCCAAATAAAATCTACTAATTGAGACAGATGCAGCTGTTTACCCTGCTGTCAAACACGGTCTAGACATTGAATGCAGCACGGACGGGGACATGCACAGGCTGCCTTTGAACGTGTGAGGGACGGAGGACATGGTGGAATAAACACCTGATGATGTTTATGTTTACATGTGTAACAGTGATGAGCTGGGCGGATGAGGTGCAGACAAAATGTCTCTTTAACGCGTGTGATGGACGTCAGCTTTTGTTCACATGGGTTGTGGGTGCAGGTTATTACCTTAACCAGGCATTTGTAATAACGTGTTTATTAATTAAGGATTACAGAATGAAAATGCCAAATAATAACCACGGCTACATTGTACTTAAAGCTATAGTGCGTAACTTATATCGCCCCCTTGAGGAATTCTGAGTAATAATAACAACAACACCGTGGCCGTATCTACATGAGGTTTAGCCTTAGGTGATAGCGCATGGATTGTATTCCTTCTACTGTACGTCCAGGCTTTTTCTTAGCGGTAGAGTCAACAACTGATACATTTAGTGTGCGCTTCTTTGAGCTCCTGCACCAGTGTCGGGGGGGGGGGGGGGGGACACCAGTTTGTAAACGCTGCCATACTGAGAAATACAGAGAGAGATTATCAACTTGGTTTCGACTTGTTTGGCGATGGCTTAATTGTAACGGACACTTCATTCAAAAGTAAAGCACTATAGCTTTAAACAGAGTATAAAACTTTGTCTATTTTCTATTTGGATTGGTTGGAACAATAACTTGCACCCAATATAGTTTTATAGGTCTTTTATCTACGGGTCTCACCTGCGCATACAGTCCAGAGCACGGATGAAGAAGTCCTTGCTGAGCTGGTGTTCGTCACGTAGCAGCGCACACTGCTCTAACGTGACAGACATGGAGGTCCGGTCTTTGGCACTTTTACAGCTGGTGAACCTGATGCCATTTAACCTTCGGCAGATCTTCAGGTAGGAGAGAGACAGAGGTAGAGAGAGGTAGAGAGAGAGGTAGAGAGAGAGAGAGAGAGAGAGGAGGGAGAGGGAGAGAGCGAGATGGAGAGAAAATCATGCAATGTTTAAATGCATTATTTATGTACCTGATCAACCTCGGCTGGAGTCGATTGCAAAAGTAAGTTTGCTAACACGCTAAGCTAAAATAACAAGTACAAAACATAAAAATGAATAGCAATAATGATAATATATTATAGTAAGATCATGCTCAGGTTATTTTTCTGTTTGGCTTACTGCTCCGATTCAAGCTCATAAAATATAAATCTGTCATGAACTGCATACTAGAGCCCTCCTACGTGTTGCCATGGGTATGCAAGAGAGAAAGAATAAAAATCCTTCTTGGGCAATTACATAAAGTAATAAAGAGGGCTCACCGTTCCAGCAATCCATAATATCTCCACATTCTTCCTCTTCTTTGTCACTACATTCTGGCCCAGGGTTTCAAGTAATTCCTTTATGTCTGTCTGTGTCTGGAAACACGGTAGACCTGTCCAGACAACACACACACACACACACACACACACACGCACACGCACACGCACACGCACACGCACACGCACACGCACACGCACACACACACACACACACACACACACACATTGCTAGTGAGGGATTCTGGTTGTTGTTTTTGGATCAGGTAAACATAAAAGTAATAAAAGGGACTTCTGTGTTAGTAGACAGTGATAAATAATTTGCTTCTTACTTTTCACACATTATTTTAAATGATTTAACCCGAAGAGTCACTTTCTAACCCATAACGTGTCAATATATTAATTGTCCTGATGTCCCATGAAGAAAGTGAATTCATGTTAAATCCTATTAACGGAATTTTATCATTTCCTACGCATAACTTTCAAGTAGTAGCTTAGCTGGAAAAAAATCCGTTGACATTTTACTAATCGATCAAAGAGATGTTATCTCATCACATGTCCCTAAAATATTTAAAAAATATATATTTAATTCTTATGCAAAATTATACAATGAGTAACCCTGTGTAAAAATGTAAATCTCAAAAAGTACAAGGGGTGATATCAAAGGTTTATTGTATAATTGTATAATCATTGTATAATCATTTTCAACTTCAACAATATGTGCTTTTATTTAGTGTTTCTTTTGCTATCAATTAAGACATGATTAATATGTGAAATCTATTTTTTCTGCCCAGATCAAGACTTTTATTTTGTTAAATAAATGACATTAGAATGTATTATACTTACATTCTATTGGCACCTTTTCACTTAGTGATTTGTAATAGGCTTCTAATATCTCAAAGTTCTTCTGGTTTATTCTTTCTTGTAGAGAGATATCTCCAAACCTGCAGAGATGACAGAGAGAATAAAGTTAAATCATGGCATAGCAACACTTAAGATACTCCACTTTTTTAGTCAGTTCAATTTACCATTCAGTGTAATGTTAATCAGAGCAGTCAATGTGATAATCAGCTGAATAACAATATGATGCAAATTTAAAAAAGTTTAATGTGTGGAATTATTTCAATTAACATACTGTAAGTAAATACAAGATAGTTACACTTTACCTATGAGGGAAATTAGTATGTCATTAGAATAATGATTCTATCAAGTGCAGAAGGACTATATACAATTAATTTCTGGATAAAGATGCACTTTGCAAGGATGAGGAATCAAGAATGAGCTATGCACAACTCTGGTTCTTTACGTGGTATTGATAAGTTCAAGACCACTCTGGCCTTGGTTAACATATATATTAAGAGTGCTGGTCTTTCAGTGCATGCAACCGATTGGAAGTTCTTCAGAATGATCAAAGAGCGTTGGCACTTGGCAGTACCTCTCTGCTATGGTTTGCTGTTCATTGATTCCCACGTTAAACAGCACGGGGAATACTCGCAGAGGCTTGCCCTCCTTGATTTCCTCTGGCAAGGTCTGGAAAACCAGCCGCGGTAAGGGCACTTCCACTGTGAAGTGGTCTCTAAAGAAAGGAAAGGTAAAAAGAGTGAAAAAAATTAATGAACAGACATTCAATATGTTTTGCAATGCTCTGAAATCTGACACGTTTGGGAAATATATATTTTGATTCCAACAACAGGCCTGAGCAAGTTTCGTGAAGAGAAGCTGATGGTGTGAATGCATGAGAGAAAGAGAGTGAGAGTGAGTGAGACGGATTGCATCACATATTGAAAAGGAGAGGGGTATCATTGTTACGTCCTTCTCAAAACAACATATCACACATCTCATCACACAAGGCACAAATTAACCATTAACGTCTTCACCTTATAGCAGGATGTCCTACAAGTGAAGCATTGCTTTTTAATTGTAGAGGGCGGGTAGAGTATTCTTAATCCTTGAGATTTCAACACTTTTTGAAGTTATGTGGACCAAACTTCACCCATTAAAAAAGTCAGTTACAGTACTTTCTTACAACCAGGTGATAGTACAGCTCTACTGCTCTGCATATTACTACACAACATTTTTCAGCTTTCACATGGGCCCTTCAAGACCAACTTTGCTGCAGTATTTATTCACAAACGAACTTGTTGTAGGGATTTCCCCTTCCCCAAGTGCCATGTACCCATGTTAGATATGGTCAGAGAGTAGATAATAAATACTATACAGGTAGCAGAACATGAGGAGATATTCACTGATTTTGACAAAGAGTGATATGACAACAAGTTTTCTCCCGAATCGCTTACTCCACCTTTAACTGCATTTGTTATCTCAGTATTTACATAGTCTGTGCAGTGACAATACCGTTGAATGTAATCTAATCTAATGTGACCAATCACTTACACAGAGACTCAATGTTAATAGAGATAAAGTCTCACCGTCGGCCACACACTAAAGGCTGCAGGTCGGTGAGGTCGTCTGTCTTGGCCTCTGTGATCTGGAACACAACTCTCTGCAGGTCTGAGATGCCAACCTCCATGTCCTCTAGCATCCCAATCTCCTCACCTAAGATCGATAGAATTGATTTTATTCTTGTTTTATTCAGCATTGTTTCAATAGAATCATGGCTCATTAAATGGGTTTATAATGGTTATTACTCAGAATGTAGGAAGTCCTTAAATCAATCTATAATCTTTTTATTGTTCAAGTAAACATCCATCCGACTGCACATCTATGACACACCTGGAACACCTTGTTTGAAAGATAATAGAACGTTTATTAAAGGCACAATGCCAAAAAAAACCTGCACCGACTCCTCACTGTGCTACATGTTGTGATATGTTACAGCCTCACAATCAGTCATGATGTTAACCCATCAAAACTATTTTATTAGGTACATTTCCTGAAAGTGACGTGTGCATTTAATGGTTGTTCTTTTGGGGGTTGCCAGGTCTGATTTTAGCCATAGAGATGTACTCACTGTAGGTGCTGAGCAGGCTCTCAAACTGGGCCACCAGGCCGACCAAGTGTAGCTGCTTCAGGAAGCCCTTATCCTGCATTCCAGCATACAGCCTCATGACGAAACCACACGCTAAGGCTGCCAGCTGTGATAAAGAAATAAACACACACACACACACACACACACACACACACACACACACACACACACACACACACACACACACACACACACACACACACACACACACACACACACACACACACACACACACACACACACACACACACACAGGGTCAGTAGGATATTCATGAGGAGCAGCCCCCCAAGCGATGACAGGAAAAGATCAGAACAAGTGCTTCCAACTTGCGTGCACACACACACACACACACACACACACACACACACACACACTTGAACCATATCTCTTGTAAGTTGTCGTGGCACACGCAAATAAACAACCACACACCCTATGCATGTCAAATGGGAAGCTGGGAATATGTCGGTCTAAAATAATTCAGCTAGCATTCAAAGGTGAGGAGGTCAAACCGCCAGGAAGCTGCAGCTGAAGCCACACAGCTGTATTATACCAAAACACATTAGGAATGTTATCACATAAAAGATTCAGAATGATGTCACTGTTTTGGTAGAAAGCAAGAAAAAAAAGAAGCACATTTTATTAATCCCTCAAGTTTTTTCACTCTGTTATTATTTTACACACACACACACACACAGTCCCAAAATACACGCATGCAGATGTGGGAGCGAGCAGGCTGTCTTATAGAACGGTGTCCTGAACTGTATAAATCCTGCCTATTTTGTTTGGCTCATACACATGGAATTTGATGTATAGATACAAAAACTGACAGATCCAGAAACCTGTTTGAGTAAACCTCTACAGAAAAAAGAAAGTTTGCAGATTGAAAAAAAGATTTAAATTTCAAGTGGAATTTTGACCTACCAACAAAAGTTTAATTTCATGGGAACATTTTACAGTGTGTGGGAAAAAGTTGGAATGCTGTTGAGACGAGCTAGGCAGGAGTTTGGACTTTGTGCTAAGTGCAGCACTGAGGACTTTGGACCAATAATGAAGAGACAATTACATAAAGAAAATGCTCTCCGGTTCAAATGGCTACAATACAAAATGTCAAAGGATTTCTTTGACCTTTATAAGAGGGGGGGGGGGGGGAGGGTATACCGTATGTGCTTTTTTTTCTCTTCTATTTGTTAACTAATTAAAAAAAATGTAGCTTTTATTTTCTTGTTTTGTATCATTTTTATACGTCTGAAATATATTTATTTATTCATTCATTGGTTTAGTGAAGAGAGAGCAAAAACAATGGATTTTTTTTTTATGGATGTCTCACAGATCTTCTTTACAACACCAAGGGAGATACCGTTTGACCTCAGATTAATTTGAGACTATGGTGTATTACTCCAGACTTGTGAATAGTAGTCCAGTGTGTGTGTCCAACCTACTGCCTGGCTGAAGACCACGTCCCGTCTCTGCTGGAGCAGAAAGCCCTGTGGGATGCTGCACGCTGCCTCCTGCAGGAGCACAAAGGTCATGGCTCTCTTTGCTTTCTCCTCCACCTCCAGCACACACTCCTTTAGCCTGCTTACTGGGGGACACAGCTGCTCGCGCCAGTCGCCTGCACACAAAAATGGGATGGGGGTTGTAGTGTAATGTGGTTGTAGATTAAAGTATGTAACCGCTTGTGTTCTTCTAAGCCAGAAACGATATACCTAGTTTATCTGGGCTAAGAAACTTGTACAGCCGTAAATGTTTACAAGAAAATGGGGAGCAGTAGCAAATAAAAAGCTAATAAAAAATATAAACAGCAACTTAAAACGTCATACAAAACCCAACCCAAATGTTTTTTCTTTCCCTATTTTTAGTTATTTTTTGTATTTGAGCACTTATTTTCTTTCTTGGCCACAAATGAGGCTTTTTAACATGAAACTTCCTGTAGTGTCAATTTATTGATGCAATGAGCTGTATGGTACGGGACATGTGCTACTCAGGGAAAGGAATTAGGAAATGACCCTTACCAAGTGGAAGAGGACGATCTTATAATAACATTTAAAACTGACCTGAAGGGACTATTGTTGAATCAAGTGTGCTTTGCTGAAGGTATTGCTGTCTGAATGTGGTTAATAAAAAGTGAGAAAAAACTAAACAAACAAAGAATTTTTTTTTTACAGCTGAGTAAAACATGGGTGGACATTTGACTTAAGAAACCCTTATACAAAAACATGACAAGGCTAAGGTCAGGAAACGGCCAAGCAGAGTTCTGCCTGCAGTGGTTGTTGCGCCACTGCACATGAAATAGCTTCACTTTCACAAGATGGTGTAATACCTGTTGAAAGAGGATATTGGAGTGGAATACAGCGCAAATGACTCTAAAGTGAAAGTCAATGGTTGTGCATCATTAGACAGCGACGGTGTGCCAGTTGTTACACTGTGAGAACGGTGGAGAAACGGTTTCTTCATTACTTTTATAAGTTTATTTACTACATCTTGCTATTGATTTCACCTTTTTATACATGTCTCTTGCTAGCGATTTTAACTTCTCTCATCACTGTCTCACATTCAGTTTGTTGATGTGGAACAGCTGACTAACTGTGATGTAGTAGGATAGATGAATAGTTTGCGAGATATTAAAAGTTCCTTTATAGTTAGATTAAAGATCAGCATCACATCCTATTTGTATATTTTACAACCTAACACAGGTTTGGAATCAGATGTAAACACAATATGCTATATACAAAATGCCATACATACACCAACATCAAACTCACAGATGACACAGATTCAGTATGCATACTGACTCCTTTAAGTATACTTGATTTTGTCATACTACATTACATACTCAAATCCTGCATGGAAACCAAAACCACTGTGTTATTTCATGGCGCTTACGAGCCTCTCCTTCATCCAAAACAATGAGACTGATTCTGACCATCTCCTAACTAGCCAACAGGGGGCACTGTTTGTTCAGTAATGTCCAACATGAGTAATTCTACCAAGCATTCAATTCAGCTTCAACATATGAAAAGTTCTTGGGGGTGGAGAGTGGATCAGTATGGACACACACGCATACGCACACACAACCACACAGGTAGGAACGTACAAACCAACAATGTACAGCCAATCAGCTTTGCCCTTGCCTTGTCAGTGAAATCACGTCTTATCTCATTCTGTAAATACCACGTCTGCACAGAGAATGCGGAAACACAACTCCAGCTGTCATCTCTTTTGACAGCACACCTGTCCAAACATCCAAACACCCCCCCCTCCCTCCCCACACACACTACGCCTTGTCATCAGAAGCAGCTTCAGCAGCTCTCAGCTATAGGAGATAAAGCCTTTCCTCATTATTCAAGTCCATGTTTGTGTTTAGATAAGCAGATGAGATGACCAGTCGCTCTGAGGCCTGTTCAGCGTCTTAATAAAGGAGCTCGAGGGCGTTGAGCTTATCGGGTGGATGCGCCTGGCCTTGTTGCTACCTGCCAGCTCATTTGGACAGACACACACACACACACACACACACAGACACTAAATGATACACACTCACAAACAAACACAAAGCGATACTAATGACACACGCACACACACACACACACACACACACACACACAATGATACAAATGACACACTAACACGCAGAGGTAGGTACAACCAATTTTGTATCAGCTCACCTCACTTGGACAGACAGACGGACAGACACACACACACACACACACACACACACACACACACACACACACACACACACACACACACACACACACACACACACACACACACACACACACACACACACACACACACACACACACACACACACACACAAGCAGAGGTAGGTACGAGCAATAATGTCGTCACTCAGCTCACTTGGACAGGAACACACAGACACCAAATGATACAAATGCACCAACACTTGCACAGATGCCTGAATGTGCTTTTGCCTGTGACAGAGAGACATTTGCATGCGCACACGCACGCACACACACACACACACACACACACACACACACACACACACACACACAGCCCCTCTCTCATGGTTGCCTGGTCAGACTAATGCCGCTACTTTCTGTGTGCCAGTTGGCCGCCTCAGCAGGCTGGGCACTTGTCTGGACACAAGCTTGAGGCAGGATTTCATTGGACGTAAGGGAAGGCTGGGCAGCACCAGTCAACAGTGAATGGCTCTGCATATCAAATATTTCTTTGATCCACTCACTCTGGCAACAGTTTTAAAGTTTCCTCTCTCAGCTAATGCTTAAACAAGGGGCCTCGAAGTTGGACCAGAGTTCTGTTATTGGACTGTTGAGTGTTATTTCCCTTCACAGCCCAAAAATGCGTTGGATTTTAATTATTAATATCCATTTTGGGCCAAAAAACTTGTCTTTAGCTAAAATTAGCTGCGGATGTCCTATGGGAGCATGAGTGTAAAATCCCAGTTAGTGAGTCATAGTAGGCTACAATACCAACACCATATGTTCCCAATGATAATGAGTAGAAGTTAAAAACAGTTCTGCATTATGATACAAATATACATGAAGATACTTTTAACAGAAATGAATTATAAACTATATTTATTTACTACCATGTAAAAGTTAAATTAAGTTATGTACTAATGAAGTATTTAACAGACAAATGTAATGAAACAGTTGACTGTAAATCCGAGTCTTTTTTTTACACACAAATCTATAACAAGCATCTTCTTGTGCCACCTGTTTTATGATTTATTATTCTGTGTATTTAAGATGTCAGTTCTAGAAAGGTGTTTGGATTAGTCTCTGCAGGAAAGTATAAAAGGGGGATAAGTTATTTATTGATCCCAAGAAGGGCAATTTATTTGAGGCTCACCCCATCCACAATCCCACCAACAACATCCAAAATGTGACATGTCCAAAACACAATAAATAGTCGAACAGAGGTCAGTGAAGAGTAGAATAGTTATTTTCCTAAAAAGTAAGTATAAATGAATCCTATTTGGTTGACTGTTGGTTCTGATTCTGAAGAAAAAATAACTATGACATAACTAAGGACACCTGAACCACGCATGTTTATTGAAATTAAGATATTATCAAATCCATTTAAGAAGTTGACTTGCTGGACAAATGAAATTAAAAGTACGTCATTGCCTAATCAAATATGGGAAAAGTGGTTTAGAAAATGAGGGATGGATGTCCTTTTGTAGTACAGAACAACCTTGATTTTGCTTGCGTACTCTCCAGACAGAGGACTAATGTTTTTTGTCCAGCGGCTATAGAGGATTGCAAATTTAAATCCTGACCAGACACTATCAGATAATTTGATTAATATTATTCAAGCTTTTCCCGAGTGATGTGCAAATGTCTAGAATTATCTTCGTTTACAGCATAAACACAGCCACGTTTAATGGAGACGATTAGTTTGATTGTGCTTCATAAAAAACCAAATGAATTTACCGGGGTTGTGTGAGGTGATGACGTCGGCTAGCTGCTGTTGCTCGGGGACCGGTCGCTCCTGCTGTCTGCTGCTGTCTTCCTCCTGCAGCTTGTCCACCATGGCGATCACACAGTTCAGACATTTGGCCACGTTCGCCCACACCCTGTCCTGAAAGAGCCCAATACACAGTCACATCAGACTCAATGATTGCTTTGGCTGGTTTTGCTTTGTTATATACGGTTGGTTTTTCTTTGTTTTTCTGGGCTAATTGTCAGGCTTCCTATATGTCCAATCTAAATAGAGTACTTGGACAAATGTCACCCTGGTGTAACACACTTGGAAAAATAAAATATATAAAAAAAAAGATTTACAATCTCTCTCTCCCTGTTCGACATCGTAAAAATAAAAGGTGATGCAAAAAAAAAAAAGAAACTACCGTAAACAGAAACCGTTGAAGCGGCCAAAATCATAAAACAATAATTCCTTTATGTCCAAAAAAAGCTAAAAGGTGTTTAACTTTACAGTTTGAACTGGCTTTGTGTCTGAAAGGTCAAAAGGAAATTGCTCTCTGGTTATTCTGAGATTACTTTCAAAGCGTTTCCATTGTTTCCAGGTTTTTCTCTCTACTTTTCCTGAGCTCAACGGATGAATACACGCTTTCACTTGCCTTTGTGTGTGGGTGTGTGTGTGTGTGTGTGTGGGTGTGTGTGTGTGTGTGTGTGTGTGTGTGTATTTGTACAAATATGACAATCCAAGTGTTTGTGTGTGTGTGTGTATGTATTCTCAGTGTCGGTATATTTGTCTTTGTTCTTAGCCAAGATATTGGTTTAAACATATTCTATGGTGAGGAATATTTTGAGAGATAATTAGGCATTGATGTGTGAGTTCATAATAAACTCTTGCTGTCATTGTCACATATTCCCCAAAAAAGTCCTCCACACTTTAATGAAGAAAAGACTCCGTGACAAGGACACCACACAATAATCCAATAATCTTCTGCAGTCAGGTTTTCTTTATGAAACTGAGAAAACTCTCATTAAACAGAAAGTAATGTTTGGTATGCAATCTATTTTAGAAAGATATTGAAATGATGTGCCATACAAAAGTGGCTCCTCTGTAAATTCAGCAAAAGCTATACCTTCCTATATGTGCTCTATTGTGAGGACCAGTAGTAAAAATAACAGATGTTCCCATTGTACATGTAAATTGTACAGTCTCTATGCTATGCTAAACTAAGCTAATGTAATCCTGGCGGTCGCTTCATATTTTGTGTGTAATGACACAAGAGTGATGTCAAGCAAATGTCATACAATTGCAGAATTCAGACTTTTTTAATTAGTGTTTATCAATAACTTAAAGGTGGAGTCAGTGATTCTGTTGTCAAAATCACTTTTTGTCAAAATTAGTTAATATCTCTTCGCAATCCGCTACTGTCTGTAGTGTGCTGAAAAAAAAATCCAGTGTTAATACACAGCCAAGGCTCGGTAAACTTATAAATTGATAGCTACTTGGGCTCTTACATACTCTTTGTTCACAAAACAGGTTAGAGAGCCTAGGCTGAGTATTAACACTGGATCTCGAGGAGATATTCACTGATTTTGACAAAACAATTTTTTTGTCAACAAGCATTCTGCCGAATCACTGACTCCACCTTTAAGATGTAAAGAAAACCATAAAATGTCACAGCTTTTTGAACATTCTCTTAAAGCCTAGATAGGTCTCACTCACCCATTCCTCCTCGTCGTACTCTTTATGGTGCGGTATGGACTCTTGGTGCTTCAGCGTGTGAGTTCCCCCTTCTCCTCTGGTCGTGTTCTGTGATCCTTCCACATTATTACACATAGTCGAGGGGCTGTGAGTGACCGACGGGGCCGGGCTATGTCCTGGGAGCCCCTGCACTGGGCTGTGATTCAGCTCACTGTCCTGCTGGATGTGGCCTCCTCCTCCTCCCTGCCCCACCGTCTGCTTCTGGTTCTTGGACACGTAGCCGGGCCGCGCCGCGTGGAGGGCTAGCAGTGCACTCTTCACCAATTCATCCTTAAGTGTGTGAACAAATTGTTCTGTCTGTAGCAAAGGGAGAGAGAGAGGGCCGATTGGGGGAAAAGACCGATAATAAAAGTTATTGTTGGAAAGGAAAATGTAAGAGCTGAAAAAGCAGAAGAGACAGAGTAAGAGAGAGAGAGAGAGAGAGAGAGAGAGAGAGAGAGAGGCATTGGCCAAGCTAGTGATTGGGGTGGGTGGAAGAAAATACTGGTGGTAAGCTTGGAAGTGAGCGTATACCTTTTTGCCGAGGAAGCAACAAGGAAAATGAAAAGTCTCCTTCACCATAAAAGTATCTTCTGCTCTCCATTACGGCAGCGCAGCCGGTGAGCAACAAAAACAGCAACAAACAACAAACAATTCAATTACTCTCCCTCCCTCTCTCCTCCGAGCAGAGCGCACACACTTCCTTTGATCTCTGATTCACCAGCTACTGTAAGATGATGATGATCCCTGTACCAAGAAGCATAGCCTCTCGCCACCACCGCAACTGCGTAAAAAAACCCCGATAAGGGCTCTCAAGAGTAATTGGGTTAGCGCCGCAATAAGAAATTTTATTAACACAGCAACATGCCTTCTAACAAAGCAGGAGCCAGGTCCGCCATGAAAAGAAACCGCCAAGGTCATTACATGATTTTATTGTGGACAGTCTCAGGCACACCTGTGCACTAATCATGATGTCAGATCAGCATCTTGATGTGGCACACCTGTGAGGTGGGATGGATTATCTCAGCAAAGCAGAAGTGCTCACTATCACACATTTAGACAGATTTGTGAACAATTTTTGAGAGAAATGGTACAATTGTGTATCTGGAATGAATTTTAGATCTTTAAGTCCATATCATGAAAAATGGGAGCAAAAACAAAAGTGTTGCGTTTATATTTTTGTTGAGTGTATATATCTGCCACACAAACACTCATTCCCTGCTGCTGCCGGCCTGATGTGGACTGAATAGAGAATGTGTTGAGGAGTAGACTTAGTTAGCAAATAATTTGACTACTGTCGCAAATAACCCCAGGCCAGTCTAGTCCTGGTACCAGACACGTATTTGTGTGTGTGTTTGTGTTTGTGTGTGCGTGTGTGTGTGTGTGTGTGTGTGTGTGTGTGTGTGTGTGTATTTATGCATATGTAGCTATTTATTAGTTTTTCTGCGACCTAATGATAATATCTCTTTTTATTCAGTTTAAGTGATCTTGTTATATCGATGCACATTTTATATATGATAAATATAGGCCTGCTGATATATTCTGTAATTGTTTACAATGTCTTAAGAATCTTTTGTCAAATATTATACTATATTGAAATGTTAATAAAGTTATTAAAAAAAGAAGACATTTTTTTTATGGGCTTCAGTTCTGACCCATTGACATAAAGCAATGTGGACTTGTCATCAGTCCTGACATACTGCATGTGTAAATGACCTGTCAGCAGTTTAACAGAGGAGGGACTATCACTTCTCTAATTGGCTCATTTGCGTAATTATGTCGTCACTCATCCAACTATCCACTTAAACACATGGAAAGTCTTAATTATGTATAAAAGTGTATACATGTTGTCTTCTTCTCTTACATAGTGTCGACAGCTTAGGGGTACTTTTACATTTGGATGCAACGCTCCAGTCAATCACTATCAACAGATTTCTGAGGATCTATCACATACTCAACAAGGAAGATCTTTTCCTTGGCAGGGGAATTTCTGCTATTTCTTTATTTTTCAAATGTTCTCTGTCTCTTATATGCACAATTCTTTAAAGCTTATATATTGGACCTACAAGCTTTGTGTCTTGTATGTCTTTCCATCTTTTTTTAACATTATAATAGCCAACTGTCTTAAAGTGTACCATGTGTACTGAACACCCTTACTGTGTCATCCACCTGGCTGGCTTTACTCCACTATCACCAACCTTCCCAACACTGACTTCTTACTTTGAGCAATTTTCCAAAATATCCGTCTCCTTACGAAATAGCAACTTACTTTGAGAGTGTATTCTTTCTTGTATGATGCAGCTACAGTTTATTTGAGTCATTAAGAGAACAACACACTATTCCATCTAAACCTGGGTTCAAAAATGATTAAAACAAATATTTTAAGACTTATGGGCATGAAATGGCAAATTTAATGAATATTTGAGGAGAGAAAGCAAAGTATGACTCCACTAAAATGACAATGTGTTTAATTCATATCCATTTTTAAATGCCTTGTATGGATCCAAATGGCTTCCATTACTGTAAGGTAATGATGTGAGAGTCGGACTCTATGGGAAAGACTATGTGAGCGTAATAGCCTGAGAACAAGCACTTTCAACTGAAACACTAATCTGTGATGTGCACAATAGTATACGAAGAGGTTAAGAGATAAAAAGATTTGAAAAATATAGGGGAGAGTGGCCTAAGTTGTGCATTTTGGAAGTTGTGCCACCCCTTGTTTCTAGAAAACCGTGGAAGAAATTGGAAATGTGACCACATATTTAAGAAGAGCCATCCATTTGACTCATCCAGTAAAGAAGGGAGACACAAGGAATAAGATATAAGCACATTTAAACTCAAAAAACTGTTTTGCCTTTCAAAGTAAAATTTCCATGATCAAGGTTTTTTGATTATTGTGTCTGAACACTTATAGACAAGTTTGAAAACATTTGACACATGTTTTAGTGCTTTGGTATGCTACACTTTGAGTCTATACAGTTAGCACGATGTCAGCCCTAAATGTATGCATCATGCCTATTATCCAAAATTCTGGGGATGGGGTGATTTGTGCCAAAGGGCCTCGGTGAGTTATAAGTAAGTAAGTAAGTAAAATGTATTTATAAAAGCACATTTATGACAGTTTAGACTGTCCAAAGTGCTGTACATAGTGCATTCAGTAGATAAACGATGAAGGTAAAACAACAATAACCAAAATAAAAGAAGTAAAGCCCATACATCCACATAAAGACAGATAGTAGTGCAGAGGTAAGCTAGTTAATGGGGAGGAAACACCAGGGTGTACATATCGGTTTTGAGCCTTGATTTAAAGGCAGAAATGTAGGGGGAATCACATTTGTCAGGTGGCAGTTGGTTCCACAAGCACGGAGCAACTAGTGCAAAGTACATTTCTGAGAGTTGTGCCAGTGGCATGGCTGTATACGCTGGTCACCAAAAGAAAGTGATTGTCTACAGTAGCTCAGAAGAGAGTGACATCTCAATTCCACTTAACAACACCACTGATGAGAGTTCAGATGGCCAGAAAGATGATGATGGTGACTTTGTCATTGTGAGCTTTGCAGGCAAAACCACCTAGATCTGCTAGGCCTTGTTTAAGAAAAGTGTCCTTCAATCTTAGTCAACTATTTACTTTATTTACTTTAAATACACCTTAAATAAGTAATTGTCTAATGGATTTGTCTTGCATTACAGTTTATGAGATATATATCAATGGCACAATTCACCCCATGGTATTCTCTCCAACCGCACAACTTACACCACACCGGGGGCAAGTTGTGCAACAAGACAACTTTTTTTCCGAAAGCTATATTTCTTCTACAGTTTATTCCAGATTCAAAGTTTTTATTGCCAGGGATGCACAACACCCTGAAATATATGTACATATTTGAGTTGGAGACTTTACTGTCAAGGCCTTACTTTAATGTCACTTTGAGTGAAAAGTTGCACAACTTAGGCCACTCTCCCCTATAAGTTAAAATGTCCCAAATGACTTAAAAAAATTAGTGACGCTTGATTCAGCAACCAAACCCCTTAACAGGAAATAGAAATTCCAAATGTTAATTCATATTCAAATTGAACTCTGCTTATCTGACCTCAATGTTAATTTTCATATCTATGAGACCATGTATTATTCATTGTCTTTGCCTGAGATGAACAAAGCCACACACTGTATTTAAAACAATCTGGGTCATATTTGCACTTCTTAACCACAGGGTCAGAGAACTCGTGTATTTGACAAAGCCAGTGTGTGCTCATAAAAAATAATTTTTTTATTCTGGCGAACATATTTTCTATTTAATGCGATCCATGCATTTCCGTTGTGGGTAAAAGGGGAGTTTATTATGTTAAGAATGAAGAATATCAATCAACAAACCAATCATTTATTAACATCCCTAAATAAATATTCAGCAAGTACTGAGAAACGTATATCCTTTAAGATCAGAATGTACAGCAAAGTGTAGAAAAACATAGAGGCTCATTCCTCAGAAGCAGCAGACTACGGGTTCGAGTCCAGCCCGTGGTCGTTCTCTGCATGTCATTCCCCTTTCTTCCACAATTCATCTCTGTTTCTCCAAAACTGTCTAATAAAGCATAAAATGGCCCAAAAATTATCTCTGAAAAAAAAAAAAAAAAGAGACACTGAACTCTAGGATCCATATAGATAGTACTGTGTTCAAAGGGGGAACTATCAGACCTACCCTCCTTTGGGCACAGGAGAAAAGCACCGTAACTTAATTTTTTTCACCAAGGCTAAACCGAAAGCAGCTTTGCTCCTCCTAGTGCAAAGACTATACGCCTTAGCCTAGCTCATCTACACCTACCCGTTTTAAAGATCTAAAAACGCTGAAAATCCCCCAGGGGAAGAATTCTGTTGCTAAGTCTTTTATTTCACTATATATCTGCTGATGTGATCTTGACTGAGCAGAAGTTAGAAAGTGCCTCTGTGGGCTGCGGGAAAAAAAGAAAGAAAGTTACGTTTGATCTGAAAGAAAGAAAGAAGAGAAAACTGAAGAAATCTATTCACCCTGAAATGGTTTTAGAACTGTTTTTTACCCTCAAGGATGAGAGGAGGATTTTGGAGTTAAAAATAGAGCTTGTTTCACCTTACATAACTTCACTGGAGAGGTGAGAACGCTGAAAAGGAAAGAGCTGGTCAGATTCCAAAGGCACTTGGCTGTGAGGACACTCAGTCATTATTGCGTATATCACCTCTACACATCCACAATTCAACATAATCATGCATGGAACCATCAAATCGGCAGCTCTTTTTCCCACGTAATGATTACAGCTCAAAATGCTTAACTTGTCCTAGGAAACTTCTGGAGGGAGGGGGTTGGAGATGCGTTGCAATCACCATTTCACTGTGATTATCATCAGAGCGAAATTATTATTATCTTCATCAACAGAATCATGATACCATGTAAAGAAAAAAAACGCATCTGCTGTGCTGTGTCCAATAATGCTAATTTTAGAATGTGCCAAGGAGAAGTGTTAGGGAGTGAAATGTTGTATTTGGCTCCCAGTCTTGCAGTCACTGTGAACCAAGAAGTAAAAAGTCTGCAGCTGTTTCATCTTTCCCAGATTCTCCGAAGGTGAGAGTCTCTCTCTCTCTCTCTCTCTCTCTCTCTCTCTCTCTCTCTCTCTCTCTCTCTCTTTTGAGGAAAAACTTCACACTCACTGCAGAGACACACTCTCAAATGCATCCAGCGTTATGTATGTGTGTGTGAGAAGGATATCAAATACCTACCTCTTAAGTTTGAGCATAGAGTTTATTTTTTTATTTTTTTTGAAGTGTGTGTATGTCTCTCTATGTCAATTCCTATTTAATGTTTCTTGGTAAGTCAGTTCATAACATGAACCAAGTGCCTGCAGATTCTGACTGTTGTGGGCAGATCAACTACTTGTAGCAGCATTAGTATGTAGTGTTTGATAATTCTTTAAAAAAAAACTGGCATGGAATGCATTGCAAGTACTCCTGGCTACTGGCTGTAGCCTATTGTTTAATGGACAGATATGTACTAAGCTAATAAAAACATTTCCCAAATTGAAGTCTTGTGAGGGAAATATGTGATTGTGTGCTATATAAACAAAACTGATTAGACTAGAGTCTGTGTGTTTATGTGAGCGCATATGTCTATGCGTGTGTCTGTGGAGTAATTACTGATGGAAAATGTGAAAAGGGGTTGCTGTTCATGATTGGAGGATTTGAGGCTTGAAGAGAGTGATGCCAATTGACACCAGCTTTAAAAGACATATAAAACACACAATTTCACACCTCTATAACCCCTCAAACAAACGCATACATGCACACACACACTCACTCACACACACACACGCACACGCACACACACACACACACACACACACACACACACACACACACACACACACACACACACACACACACACACACACATACACACAGACACAGACACACAGCTTGAGATCTTAATCAGAGAGCAGCCCTCTGCTTGTGCTGACCAGGGCAGGGGTTTACGTGGCTAGTGTGTGCATGTCTAATCAAGGATGAGAGGAAGTGGTGACAGAGCGAATGTACCAATTAGGCGAAGCTGATTGGGCTCTATTCCACTGTGGCAAAAACAATGTCTCCCTCAACAGATTGCAATCTGACAGCACCAGATGTAATTCATTAATTACACTGATAAAAAACGCCTCCAACTCCATAAACCTCCAGGCTGCTATTTGCTTTTGTTGGTTTGGCTTCTATACGATGAGTTATGAGTTTTTCTCCCGAGGTTGTCTGCGTAGTGTGTGCCATGCAACCGTGTCCAAGTAACTGCAGGATACGAAGATTTAAAGGTACAGTGTGTAACACAGCAGAATTTGCCGTCATCTAGTCGAAAGTTCTAGATTGCAACGCTTCCTTGCTAACACCTAACTTAATAATTCTATGGTACTTCTTCTTCGTCTTCCAACAGGTCCATTTACGGCGGACAGCTATTATACAGTAAATAAAATCGCCCAAGGCCTTTCAGTTTGTACGTCCTGTGCTACTATAGAAACATGGCGGTGCACCATGGTGGCCCTTATGTTGATATAAAAGGCTCATTTTAGGGTAATAATAAATAAAGTTTTATTTTCAAGTGATTATACACTAATGAAAACATTCCCTTTCTAACAAGTCTTTTCTGGAAAGACGCCAAATCCCTTTACCCACCGCACTTTTAGAATTATACTGAGAATTTATAAATTTGCAGATTAGCTCGCAATTAAACTAGTTGAAGGCAGTTACCAGAGCTGGTATCGAGTCAGTCCTCTGAGAAGTTAAGTAAGCATTAAAAGTTTCACAGTCAGTTGAAGCCAATACATAGACCTTAAAAACTCCACAGATTGTGGAAGTGTAGCCTACCAGAAAAAAAGTTATTGGTTATAGGCTCAGTGGCAGAACCCCTCAGCAAATCATTACATATGTTTTGGGCGAGTTTACTTTAAGATTTAAAAGAACTTATCGCTACAGGTAAAGATTAGGCTAAAACTTTTTTTATAAGGCTGAGGAATTAGCTGACGATGATTGGTGAAATGTCCAAGAATAACAGTTGAGTATTGCAGCACCTACAGAGGAACAAAAGGAACATGCAGGGGGACTTAAAGGTTTGTGTGTGTGTGTGTGTGTGTAAGTGTGTGCGTGCCTGTGTGTGTGTGTGTGTGTGTGTGTGTGTGTGTGTGTGTGTGTGCGTGCGTATATGTGAAGGGGTTTTTGGGTTGTGCTCACCTTGTCAGACAGGTTCTTGAGAGCCTCAGTGAGTCCCAGGGCAGAGTGGTCCTGTGCGGCCCGCAGCAGCTGGTCTGCCAGGCTGCTGATGAGAGGCTGCAGCAGGCTCATGGTGCTCAGGACCTCATGGGCTTTGGCTGTGAGCTCTGGAGAGTAGTAGATACACTGGTACGCAGTGCTGAAGCTGCGGGGAAGAAGGGGAAAAATACATCATCAAAACATCAATTCGCTGTTTATTTTATATATAATTTTTATTTTTAATGCTATTATTATAAACAAATCTATTTGTTTTACATCCATTTATCTATAATTGTATTTAATTTATTATATAAATATACTGTATTTCTTTTAATATTTCTTTTTCATATACAGTATGTTTACAAAAATGAATATCTAAAAGCTAAAGGAGAGGTAAAAGGAGATTGTTTCATTAACATTTAAAAGTTTCTTGTAGTCTTTAAGTAAAAGCTTGCGCTTTTCTGTGCCAATATTTTTGGTGGTCAGACCAAGCATAGCATCTGTAACAAAGATTATTATCATAAAACACTTACATATTGAACACATCAAATATATTATATTAGTATTACTGTTTGTGGCCTATGTGGTGCACCATTCCTAGTTGCTTTGTGCAAAAAACGCCACTATACAATCCCTTTGTTTAGCCTGAGCGCCCCGCTGTGAATAACAAGCTTTCTTCATAGCCAGCAATAGCACCTGATTGTATTGACCTTACATCAAAAGGTGTAACCTGACAACATGAAATAATCAAACACAGTATGGCTCTCTTTGAGGAAGGGGACTGAAAAAACATGTACATGGGGGAAGCTCTCATTGTTATCTAGAGTAACAACTGCTGGAAATCTCTACAGGGACTATTTTCTCATCTGTTCAAAAATGTGTTATACAATCTCAAATGGCCATTGAGTGTGGAGGGCAAGTAACAACAAACCAAAGAAAATAATGTTTTTCAATGTTTTTCGTTTACTATAGAACACAAGATCATCCTGCACACATTTCTGAGTCATTATTTTAAGTTCAGTTTAAGATACATTTATTAATAGGTTGATTAACACAAGGTTGTATTGAAATGTGTCTTTTCGCATATCCCGTCTCACACCACTCTCCAAAGGGGGTCCTCGCGCAGGGTCAGCTAAAGTACAGCGCTGCCTGGAGTAGTGCTGGGGTCAAGTGTCTTGCTCAAGGACATAATGGTAGAGATGGTGGGCACCATAGATGTAATACCAGCCACCACTTGTTTTACAACTAACATCCTCTTGTCCGATGCCGGGGATCAAACCAGCGACCTCATGGTTATTGGTCAGCACAACTTCCCGCTAAGCCATCACCACCATTTGTTGCTTTTTTGGCTACAAATGTACGGCAGTAACTCTTTCCAGGTACCCAGCGTGAACTTGTCAAATTGGACCTGCAGTCCAATGTCAACCCATTTTAGCTTTATGAATAATGAATCCCTCTCCCTTCATTTATAGCGAGCTATTTAATCTCAGACGAAAACACCTTTTGTCAGCTCCTCGACTCGGTGCAAAATCACTCCCATCAAACGTTCTCCCCGGTAAAATTCCAGTGACTTCCAATGAGTTTCCTTTTGACTTCCTGCCACCATCATTTGCAACCCTCCCAGCTAGTTTAGAGTCAGCTCTGCAAGCCTCTATGTAGGCCAGACCCCAGAGGCAGATCCTAAGGCATAATTGACATGAGCAAAGAGCTGCCATAATACAATATTCTCTGCAGCACCGCTAATATTTTGGGAAATATTAAGGGAAAAGAAAGTGTTTCCCCTTAGAAGTCGACCTGTGTGGAACAACACGACCTGAAGTTTCAATAAGAATGCAAATCTGAAAGACTTATGAAATTAGGTGTTCGGTATAGTAGGTACAAGGCACATAACTACGTCTTTGACCGACTAACTTTTAAAAATATTGGCCTTGTTGTTACAGCTAATGAGTCCCCTGGAGGACTGCCACCCACAAGCTCAAAGCTAAATCAAAAGAATCACTAAGTGAGACAGAGACACAGGGCAGACAGTGTGAAAACCTTCACCCCATACAGCACCACCGTCTCTGGCAGACATCTGACACAGTCACCTTCACATGCTCGAGATTTCATCCACAAAGAAAACCATTATTAAATAATCTGCAGAAACAGTTCAGCTACAGTTCCCGCTGCCTCATAAAGCCCAGAGCTAAACTAAAATATCCATCTCATCACAGACACTCTCTGTTTGAACTGCTGCCCTCCGACAATTAAAACACGAACAAACAGATTGAAAAACTGTTTTTAATCAAAAAGCCATAACTGCACTTAACGCTATTTGAATATGCAATATTAAGGATGAATCATGCAGCGAATGTCTTGTATGTGTGGTGCGTTGTGTTTATATCATTTTACTTGCTTTTTGTCTCTTTTTCAGTGTTATAGAGGCTCTTTTATATCTAATTACATGTTTAACACTTCTCTGATGTTTGCTCTGAAATGATTGCATCCAATTTCGTTGTACATTGAACCATGACAATAAAATAATGTATTCTATTCTAACAAAGTAAAGTCTGTAAAACCCCTTGATTCCCTTTGATTGTACATTCATTTGAATAAATTATGTGGAACTAAAGAGAAGGAGCCCTCTACAGGACTGCAACAATAGAGATACTTCAAAATAGAGGGGAAAGTGGTCGGAAGAGGACTTTTACTTGGGCTATACTGCGATTCAATAAAAGCACCGTTGACTCATAAGTACAAATCCGATCCCATTAGAGAGCCCATGCAGAGGCAATAATGAATGTTGGGAGCGACCACCTGATGCTACAGGACGGATTGATCCCCTCCAAAGCTGGCTATGGCAAAGGCACTTTAATTGCCTCATCAGCATTGCTGTCAGTCCAAACAGGTCTACCATGGGAGCAAAACCATACAAAGGTAAAAAACAAAAAAAAAACAGAATACATTTGTGAATTCAGAGTTAATTAAAGGCCAACGGGGATGTTGCCCACCACTATCTGATTGTGATTTCAAACCCCGGGTATATTTATAATCCCTGATGTCATTTGGGGGGAGCGCTGTGTTTGCCAAGCTTTTTCAAACATGGTGCCAGTAGAGACAGGAGGTGGACACAAACAAGTACAATACAAACCAATAAAAAATCTGTAAAAAAAATACTTGGCATACTTGGCAAATACATGTGTGGAATATTAATCTGTGGTTGAATGTGTGTGTCAGAGAGGTGGTTATTGATCATTGCGGTAATGTCATTGTCGTACATGATATATTAATAATGGAATAAATCCAAAAGCATACAATCTTTCTACTTGTCTGGGGTCTTCTGTTGGCAGGACTTAGCCTAGACTCACTGCACACATGAACTCATAAAAGGCCTCCTACTTTTCAAATACTTTATACTTTTGATGAAAAAAGCTCCCAGAAGAACTTGTTATTTACTCTTTGTTTGATGGTAGACCCATTTCAAATCGAGATCTGGATGGATTTCTTTCAAGGTAAATATTTCTTTCTAATAAAGTCGCCATTTTATCAGACCATTCTGTTTGATTGGAATCAATGGCTTTGTTTTGCCTTGAGGCATTCTACTATCTGTAATGATCACAGGGTAAGTGGAAAATTCTTTGAAAACAAAAGAAAACGTTACATGCCTTTTTGTATTAGTATAGGTTTCAACAATTCCTGCTGACAGGACCCATGCTATGAATCTTTACGCCAGAGGTTGTTTTGATTGTGTACAACCCCTGTGTTTACTGTATGTTAATGTTTATTGATATTCATAACATGAGTGTGTGAGCCAATTGTCCAGCAACTATGTCAACTTTTTAGTCTACACACTCTTTATGAATATTTATATGTATGTCTAAAGGCCCCCGGAGACTCATTAGAACACATTTGCATACATGCACTACAGAGCATTTCAAGTGAACTGATTTTTCTGGTTTTTTTAGCCTAAAGGGACAAACTAATGACTAACACATCGGTCTACAAGGTTGTCTTGTGGAGTTTTGAAACCAAATTGATGTACAAGTTGAATTTTACTGTGGAAAAACGCTATTTTTTCATGTTCCAAAAAAATCCCTACATGTATGCAGACATGTATGCAGACTTTGGGAGGGCTCTCAAGTGTGCTCACAAATTGTATTTCACCGCAATTATCTCAAAGTGGAGCTACAGTGACTGAAAGAGGATTATTTGTGCAGACACCATTAGACAGCGCACATACATTTTAAACGAGGATTTATTATCACACTCATTTTCTTAATAGTGACCAGCATACTTACAGATAGATGGATAGATAAATACTTTATTGATCCCCCGGAGGAGAAATTCAGGTGTCCAGCAGCAGATAAAAACACATCCATCCATCATACAAGCATTAATAATTACAATTACATAGACCTAAACAATACTAAAATACTAAAAAACTAAAATAATAAAAACTACCACCAATGGTACTAAAGTGCACATGCATTATTTTAGAGTCCTGTTGTATAGTCTGATGGCAGAAGGAACGAAAGATCTCTTAAAACGTTCCGTTCTGCAGCGCAGAGAGAGCAGCCTGTTGCTACGGTTGCTCCTCTGAGCAGCCATACTGTCATGCAGTGGGTGTCTGGGGTTACTCAGGATGCCCTGCATGAGAGCCCTCATCCTACTCTCCAGCACAGCCCCCACAGAGTCCACACTCCGCCCCAACAGACACACATTTCTTAATCAGCTTGTCTAGCCTGTTACTGTGTCTTAAGGTCATGCCACCGCCCCAACATACAACCCCAAAGAACACAGCACTAGCCACTACAGACAGATAAAATATATGTAGCATCTGACTGCACACTTCAAAAGACCTCAACCTCCTCAAAAAGAAGAGACGGCTTTGTCCTTTCTTGTACGCAGCATTGGCGTGTGCTGACCAGTCCAGTTTGTGGTCCAGATGGACTCCCAGATATTTGTAGGACTGCACCACTTCAATCTCCTGACCGTTGATCTTGACTGGCTGATGGGATGGGCTCCTACGAAAGTCAATGATCATCTCCTTGGTCTTGGCTGCGTTGAGGATCAGACCATTCTTCTCGCTCCATTCGGAGAAAGCCATAACCAGGTCCCTATATTCTGTTTCACCCCCCCCCCTCACACATGCCACAACAGCAGTATCATCTGAGTACCTTTGTATGTGGCATGTAGCAGAATTGCTTGAAAAATCTGCAGTGTAGATTGTGAAGAGGAAGGGGGCCAGAACAGTATTTTGTGGTGCACCTGTATTGCTCACCAGAGTCCCCGACACGCTCCTCTCCAGCCTGACATATTGCAAC
This sequence comes from Hyperoplus lanceolatus, assembly GCA_026929865.2. NCBI lineage: Eukaryota > Metazoa > Chordata > Actinopteri > Uranoscopiformes > Ammodytidae > Hyperoplus > Hyperoplus lanceolatus. The sequence goes on along the minus strand of CM049399.1, from coordinate 31,424,974 downwards.
CATGCGGTGAGATAGTTATGGATCCAGTTAATGAACCCAGGATCCACACCGATCATCACCAGTTTTTCCCACAGTAGGAGTGGCTGAATGGTGTTAAAAGCACTGGTGAAGTCGAAGAACATCAACCTCACATACCCTCCAGGTCCATCCAGAAAGGACACAGACCGATGGAGCATGTAGAGGACCGCATCATCTACTCCCAAGTCGTCCTGGTAGGCAAACTGTCAAGGGTCAAGAGCTTGCTTGACCTGTGGTTTGAGCAATCTGAGTATGAGCCGTTCAAAAATCTTCATCATGACAGATGTTAGTGCCACTGGTCTGTAGTCCTTGCATCCTGCCGGCCTCACTACCTTGGGGACAGGTACAAGGCAGGAGGTTTTCCAGAGGGCAGGGACACATCCAGTCTGAAGACTTCTTTTAAAGATGGTATGTAACGGCTCAGCTAACTCCGATGCACATTCCCTCAGGAGCCGTGGTGTTATTCCGTCAGGACCCGCAGACTTCCTGCCCTGGAGCTTCCTTAACTCTACCCGGACCTCCTCCACAGTGAAGGTGCACACGGCAGCGGGGGTGGTGCAGCTGCTGGGTGGAGCAGGACAGGGCACAGCAGCGGGGGTGGTGCAGCCGCTGGATGGAGCAGGACAGGGCACAGCAGCAGAGGTGGTGCAGCTGCTGGATGGAGCAGGACAGGGCACAGTACTGGAGTGGGCAGGGGTTGAGTCAAACCTGTTGTAAAAGTGGTTAAATTCATCTGCATTCCCAGCCACCTCACATCCCTTCTCCTTGTAGCCAGTAATGGCTCTTATGCTCTTCCATACTTCTCTGGTGTTGTTATTCTGCAGTTTCCTCTCCAGAGACACCTTGTACTCTCTCCTTGCCCGTCTCAATGATCTTTTCAAGTTATGTTGGACAGCCCTCGCCTTGTCCCGATCACCTGCCTTAAAAGCCTGTTTTTTCAAATTCAAAATGTGTTTACTGTTGCTTGTAATCCATGGTTTGTTATTCGGATAACAACGGACAGTTCTAGTTGGTACTGTGACATCAGTGCAGAAATGGATATAATCTGTAACACAGTCTACAGCCTTGTTGATGTCCTCACCTGGACCCAGCAGTATGTTCCAGTCAGTATGTCCAAAGCAGTCTCTCAGAGCATCACTGGCCTCTCCTGTCCAATGTCTGAATGATTTCTTGACTATGGGCATCCTGCTCACATTTGGCCTATATGTTGGCTGTAGATTTACCAGATTATGATCAGATTTTCCCAAGGGAGGCAGAGCCACTACACTGTAAGCATTCTTCACATTAACATAACAGAGATCTAGAATGTTGTTATGTCTTGTGGGACAGTTTACATATTGTGTGAAGCCCCCCAGATGCAGACTCGCATCAACATGATTGAAGTCCCCTGATATTAAAATCAAGGCTTCAGGGTGTTGTGACTGGATTTCTGCGACTGCCTCCTGAATGACGTCACACGCAGCGGTTGGTTCCGCACGGGGAGGAATGTAAACAACAATGGCGACGATGTGAGAGAACTCCCGCGGAATATAGTAGGGTCTAATACCGACCACTAACAGCTCTATATCCCGACAGCAGCTCTTCTGTTTCACGGTTATGTCACCGGGATGACACCATTTATTGTTCATGAGTATGGCAAGTCCACCACCCTTTGCTTTACCGCACGCGTTTGTGTCTCTGTCCGCTCGTACAAGAGAGAAGCCGGTGATACTAACAGCTGTATCAGGAATATTGTCATTCAGCCATGTTTCAGACAGGAGATACAGGCTACATTCCCGGTTAGATCGATCACACTTTACCAAAGCCTCAAGTTCCTCGGACTTGTTTTGAAGCGAGTTGACGTTCCCCATTATTATCGATGGCACAAATGTTTTGAACCGGTACTTCCTTGCCTTTAGTTTAGCTCCAGCCCGACATCCTCTGAAAGGCTTCTTGATCTCCAGAGGAATCGGATGCTTGGTCCTGCTTAGGGATCGCCGTAACTTAAGCAGCTCATCTCTCGAGTATTTAAACATGCACATCTTATCCAGCAAACACGTAGCTACTAGGACTTGCTGCCACCGTGGTTGGCGCATGCGTGGAACCGACAACAAGTCAGCAATGCATTGTACAAGGGGAATCTGTGTTTTGTGATATTTTTGTCATAAACCATATTCAGTATGGTCATTTTAGTAAACTCATACATGTATAGGTCAACACATGTAAGCTGATTGAAGACACCCATTCCCGATTCCAAATGAATTTTCCATTTTCACAGAAAACACTGCTGACGGCTGGATATTTATCTGTTCAGAAACAACTATTTTTATATACGAGTCTGGCCTTGGAGGCAAGTTTGAGCTACACTACCTCTGTACTTGTACTACTTTGCAACTTGAATATAAGTTTCCTTTCAGGTGTACCTCCTCCAGACTCTATTACGTGATGTCGGAACACCATTGTTGGGAGAGCAAATGCTTTTATGCTTTTAGAGGTAATTCTTGTCGGACCCAAGACACTCATTGATAATGTATGATAATGGATTCTTCTCAATGCCACCTCATTTCCATGTGCACATTGGGTGCACAACACACCGCCAGTCATGAAAACACTGAAGATGGGCTGCCATTCTGTCTGCACACTATGTATAGAGTACTTGACTGTGGGTTGCATCTTGACTTATGAAATCTTCTTTCAATTCAAGTTTCACACAGACAGACAGCCCTGATTCACCAGGGAAAATAACATTATCCACATTAAGAGTGTAACGAGACATCAATATAGAATGACATATCGATTTATTGGTGAAGTTAGAACCGTATCGATGCAATGCCCAAACATCGATGCATAAAGAAATTTGACAATCTCTCTGCACGTCTGTGTGTTATACTATTTCCAATAAAAAAATGTTAGTTTGTTTTTCATTTATAATCTGGAAGAGCTCAGAAATAAAGTTGTAAAAAAAAATATATATATTTTTTTGTGAGTTGATATGAATGTAACAGTTCATGTTAAATGGGCAAATAAGATATCGTCTAATATCGACTGCAGGCCCCTACATTGATGGAAGTCGTATCGTGGCAGACTGAACCCAGATATTTACATCCCTAATCCACATGCTCACAGTTAAGTCTTCTAACAGGTTACTAAACCAGCAGCAACCAGCTTCTTGGTTTTCCTAAATGATCAATAGGACTTGGTTTATATCAGTAATGAGAGGGAGAACACCGCTGGGCCCAAAGGCCTCATTAAGCCGGCATCTCCATTAATTAACACTGGAGAGGAAATGAATGAAGAGCTTGTGGCCTGCCGCTGTCAGCCAGCAGGGATAAAATGCAGCTACGTCAGCAAAGAGCCGGCAGCGCTCCAGGTGACTGCCAAAGCCTCCTTCATCATCCAGACAGCGCGCTTTAAAGGTGGAGTCAGCCATTCTGGAGAAGGCTTGTTGTCAAAATCACTTTGTGTCAAATATCAGTGAATATCTCCCCATGATCTGCTACCTGACCGTACTGTGTGTGAGTGTGTGCTATGAACAAATATCCAGTGGAAATACACAGCCTAAGCTATGGAAACGGGCGCGTAAACAAAGGGTATGTAAACAAAAGGCCCCGCCATAGCTAGTTTTACCCGTTTACAGAGCCTAGGCTGTGTATTAACTCATGATTTCTTTTGCGCAAACACAGATTTTCACTGATTACAACAACAAGCATTTTCCGGAATCGCTGACTTCGCGTCTTAATAACAGTTCCTTCATCAGAACACTGCCACATGGCTTCGTAAAGATTATCCTCAGCCCGCTATGGAAACACTTTGGAAGACATGAACTCAAGCCAGATTTTTTCGACTGCAGAAACTCCATCTGCTGCTGAATCCTCCACTGGGCAACGGTCTTACAACAATTCTCAGAATAACAGCCAACAGTTTCCCCTGAGAAATTCAGACACAAGCTAGAGATCCTGATCTGAGAGCGGATACGCCTCAAGGCTAGTGCCAGCGCCCCTCTCTCAACCTGGAGCAGGCTGACTCCAGAACAGGCACACACACAACTAACTAAAAAGCTTCTGTCCATCGGCACGCACACCCAGCCACTGCCAACCAATGTCCCAGTCCCTGAACACGCACAGTAATCCTTGGAGAGAGAGATTTTTTATTGGACAACATGCTGCTAGTCACATTATATTCTGAACATCAACCCCCAAGAGACACTATTAAGTTTGTGCAATGTTAGTTTCAACCACTTCTCTGTGTGCCAGAAATGTGTCATTCGGGCACACAGGCGGCTGGGTCAAAGTGACAGGGCTTCCTTCCTCTCCGTTACACCCAGACAGACAGAATCCAAAGACACATGTAGAGAGGAGCTCTGCTGCACAGCTTCGGCCCCAACTAAGCACAGCAGCTGACCTTACAAACAGGACTTTATAGCTTTCTCCTAAAAGACTGTTCACAAGCCAAACCATATACTAGTGTATATCTCCTACTCCCGTACATGTGTAATAAAAACTCATAAGACACGATAAAGCTATAGTGTGTAACTTTTTCATATCAATGAATGACGGTTACATTCAAGCTAATGCCAAATGAGTTGACAACAAGTTGATTAAGTTGATCAGCTCAACAAAACCCTCTTAATTTCTCAGTATAGCAGCATTTACAAACTGGTGTCACCACCTGACACTGGCGCAGGAGCTCAGAAAAAATCCCAAGAAGCGCCCAAGAAATGTTTCAGTTGTTGATTCTACTGCTAAGAAAAAATCTAGACGCACAGCAGAAGGAATAAAATCCATTCATGATCACCAAAGGCTTTACCTCATGTAGATGCGCCAACAGTGTTGTTGTAATTGCTCAGAATTCGTCATGGGGGTGACAGAAGTTACGCACTATAGCTTTCACAACATCAGTCCAGGTAGGAGAGAATTGCCAATGTTCAGGTCACTACACAATCTATCTCTAAAAATAAGGTGTGTTGCACCATTATGGAGATTAGCTGAATAATTCAAAGCAGGCTGTTAATGAGAGATTAGACCACCTCAGCATATCCACAGCTCTGTCTATAGGGTTCAATTAAAAAAGGATAAAAATGCGGTGACTTTTAAAACAGCCATTTAAATGGGACTGCATGCATTAATGAAAGATAAATGCGAGTTCCCTGTCTTCTGGAGGAATACTAAGTGTAAGCTATTGATTATACTCTGTCCTGGCTCATCCTGAGAGACAAACTACATTGCCTACTCTGGTCATTGCCAAGTTTTGGCCAATGCAGGTTTTTAATGGATCTAGAAAGAACCGTCCCCCCCATTCTCTTCCAGTGTCCGGGGGAACAAAGACAAATGGCTATTTCATTCCCCTCCTGGTAACACCTCTGTGCTCAGCTTCTCCTTTTTCTCCCCTTTCTCAATCCTTTTTCCATCCTTACACTGTGATGAATTAATCTCAGGTTGAAAAGCCAAGTCTCACATCTGGCCGCCTGTTCCCTTTTTATTAAATGTGATTACAAAAGGTCTGCTTCTGAAAGGGCAAGAAGACATACCGGGGAGATGTATAATGACGGGAGTCTGTCACACATGTATCTTTTCCCTTTAGCTCAAATAGATCTCTGACTTTCTGTGCAATTAAGTGACTGCTATACTTGACTCTGACATTAAAAGGATAGTTCAATATTCTTGAAGTGGGGTTGTGTTATGTACTTGTGCATAGTAAGTCTGTTAGGGAAATGGCGTTGCTGCAGTTTAATTATACGTTAAATTAATAATTTTTTTAACTACTGATTTGCGGAACGATACCCTATTTGGCCAAAAATCCAATTTTCTGCCGGCCCCCTCTCAAACAGTACAATGCTGACTTCTGCTACAGTGACGGTTCTTCCTAACTTCATAAAGTAACAGACTTACTGTTCATAAGTACCTCATACAACCCCACTTCAAAAATACTGAGCTATCCCTCTGAGTGCACTCATAAGAAAACCATAAACCATAAAATAAGGAATGTTCTTCATTTAAAGTAAACATAAAACATAATTACAACGGCCCCTTCAGGTACTTGGCGAAACCACAGAGAAACCTTATTCCCCTTTTTCTGACGATGACTGACAAATGACTTGCATTCCAGGTCAAACATGGATTAGCCTGAGCACTAGGGCTGCAGTCAGTTAGCCAGGCGGAAAATTGGAAAAATTTGAGCTACAGTGAGTCATTAGCTAAGTCAAATATGAAACAAAAAGCTCCGTCTCCCCGGAGGATTTCTTTCTCATGTCTAATCTCTCATTCAAAAGAGATGATTGCACTTCAGCGGATTTTTGCAAAAATATGCTAACCTTATCGCAGTTCATGCTAGCAGATAAAACGGACCATCTTCTTTGGCAAATTCACTTGTGCACTTTAGCGTAAAAAAAAGAGGTCCTTTCTTTATTTCTCATTATCAGCCCATAGGGCCTCCAACTATTTTTCCCATCAACTTATCCATTTCATAGCCACACCTCAGCCCACTCCATCTTGCCTCCTCTCTTGAGCGGCAAACTCTGTAACTAATTGGATCTGGCATGCTCTGTAATGACTTTGCACTCTATGGGGAGCTTTGGGGGAAAAATCACCCTTCATTTCTCCTGGCATCACTCAAGTGACCACATACTGAACACCAATGACATATACCTTCCATTCTGCTCTCCAAAGGGTAAGGACAGCAAAATGCAAAGGATACTGCTGATCTCAGGTTGGACCCAGGCATATGGATATCTTGCCCCAAATAGCACTTTCAGTCAGTGTATGTGCATATATATATCTTTGTATGTGTGTGTGTGGTCGGCGTAACACTGTCACAGTGGTATGGTTTCATTTTAATTTTTGTGTATTTGGTACATTACTTTAATGCAAAATAAAAAAAGCCATCATATTCAACAGAAGCTTCAAAGAGCTCCTGAGTGGACCATTGAGATGTTATAGTTTTTATTTCTTTTGATACCTATTTTTCAATTTGAATATTCAAATCTACTTTTACAGCAAGTGCTTCCACTTAATGATATCCTCCTTTACAAGAGGTCATAACATTCATACGTTCTTGTGTTTTCAAATCAACTCAACAGGAGAATATGTTGAAAAATATGAAAACATTTTTACAACACTCCAGAATCACAGACTCATCTGGTAGTCATTACTCATGGAGTGTTGTCCATTTGCACTCTACACATGCTTGTAGTAATAATATTTGATGTGAAATTCTTCATTCATTTTAAGAGCAAGCTTCAGCTGGCAGCAAAAAAGTGTGGCACTTCAGTGACAAGTTAACCTAGAACTTCAGGAGGAGGAATTTAACATTTTTTTGCCTCCGAATCAACAAACCTTTTCCATCATGCCTGCGTTGCCTCCAGTCAAAGTTTAGCTTTCAGAGGCAGTGAGGTACCGGTCAAAATCCAGCATTTCTCGGCTCTAAGTAACTGTATTGGGCTTGGTAAAATCAAGTCCATGGGCCAGGGACAAATGTGTCTGTCACTATCAATTATCTCCAAGTTAAATTCATTTGTCGATAAGAACCTTTTTTCCAACTTAGCGTGTGTCCTTCATTAAATCAGCCTTTAGGAAACATTCCTCCTACACCATGGCGCACTAGTTTAACAGGGAGGTTTATTTCCCTTACCTCTTTTTCTCTGCTTCATATCTGCTCAGGAGACGCTGCAGACCGCCACACTTGAAGCCCTGGAAGTGGGCTGCAGGAGCACCCACGGTGACCACGTCATAGAACGCATCTGTAAAGAGAGGAAAGATAATAATTATACACTTTAAAGGTGCACTATGTAACTTTGGGTGTGTCGGAGAAGATAAAATGTTCTAAGGTATATTCTTATTTGAATAAACAAACTTTCTTCACAATAAAAATGGGATCCCTGGAATACTGTTTGAAGTTACAAATCTATCTTAAAAGTTACTGTTTCACTGTTGTTGTTTACAGCAGCAGGGTCCATAGTTTGGTTTACGTCATAGAATGCATCTGTAAACAGAGTTAATAGGGGTTTCAAAATAATTATAATACACTTTAAGGTGCACTATATAACTTTGGGTGTGTCAGAGAAGTTACAATGTTCCATGGTATATTCTCATTACTGAATAAAAACACTTTACTCACAGGAAAATGTGAACCCTGGAACACTGTTTGAAGTTAGCAAGCTTACTGAAGGTACTGTTTCACTGTTGTTGGGCCCACAGTTTGGTTTACAAACATATTCTAGTCTCCCGTTTGGTGTCAGGTGCCTCAAAATAAATCCTTTTTTGATTTATGATGACATAATTATTCAATACTAAGAATTATATGTAGAGAAAATATATTTTGTAAACAAACTGCTGGCTCTGCACATGTAAACAAATCCTCCCTTGAAACTGCACAGTGCACTTTTAATTGTATAGCTCCTTTCATTCAAGAAATGCAGGTCAAAAAGTACCTTATACAATATAGAGAGTGCTTTATGTATGATGTATAATACATGTATAATGCAGCACCTTGGAAACCTCTGCACTGATCAGGCCCTTGAGGTGAGAAAAATGAGATTCAGAAAATAAACTATCCCTGTCAAAGTCGGTTTTTCAATTTCAAACGCCAACATCATTTTGAGTCAGCGGTTTGAAAAAATACCCTCTGCAGGTACACCTCTACTAAGTTTTACATCAACAGTTAATGGCACGAGGATTGATTCAATCTTTCTGAATATGCCGTGCAGCTGTTTCTAGGCATTTAGTTCACATTAAAATGTCAAAAGTTATACGGCCGATTTCCTTGCAAGGTGTTACCTTTTATAACCTGCACACGGGGAATTTTTCAGCCCCACATTATATTTATGCACACAAAAGAGGCATGTCATTATTCTGCACTGGGGCCGGTATAAATGTTATAGGCGGCATATTTCAGGTAGATTTATACGGTGTCTGTATCCATCTATTACTTGGCGTGCCCCTCACCGGCAGCTACGTTTCGGGTTATTTTCCACTAGCGTCGGTCCCGTGTTGAACCAGAGAGGACGGCCCAATGTCACAGAGCTTCATTCCAATTTGCACGCCGACGTCAAAAGTAAATAAACACTTCACAGGCGGCTAAGCGGGCACAGAGGTGCTTACAACAGGCTTTGTTTTGAATGAGTAATGGATGAGGCTCTCAATTAAATCAGGGAAAAAAGGTGTTCTTCAGGTGAATAAGGGTTTATAAGGGTGAATATTTTGGTTTGGGTTGAGTGCCAAGTCAGCTAACGAACACCACTGGGACAGCAACAGTGTAAATACACCCCAATCATTAAAAAAAAACACAGCTTGAAATATAGTTGAAAATACAAAATTAATGACACACAGAACCAAAGGGGTGCCACAGAGACCGGAATTACAGCTAACAGGCTAACTAACGTCCCTTTACAAAACCTCATTAGACCAATAGTGGTTTGTTGTGGGGACTTCGCTGCTACCCCTCTGCTTTCAACATTAATTATTATCCCTGTGCCCTGGCCATGAGGCTCTGAGGCTGCCACACGTTTGTGCCCCGAGAGTTTTCAGATGTCCAAGTTCCCTTAATTGGTTTTCCCCACAGCAGTAGCTAGTATACTTACATAGAACGGCGAGTTTTCAAAATGCCTTGTGCTTGATTTGCCCGCTTCCTTCCAATGCTCTCAATAAATCAAATCAACAACTGAACACGCTGTTTAAGCACTGACGAGGACAGTTGCCTTCTCAAAGCGCAAATTGATTGTGACAGGGATGGATGAGTGTGCTTATAATTCAACTTAACCCAGGCCATTCCGCAATCCTGTTTTGTCCAAAAGTGACAAAAACATCCATTTTACTTTACCCACATTCGTGGCGAACACTGCCTTTGCCTCCATCCGCCAAATTGAGCTTTTTAGGCTAAGGAATATTTAGCAGTTGTCATTTTGGAAGCAGAAGACACAGCCAGCCGTCACCAGCAAATCAAAGGAATAGTGTTTTCAGCTCAAAGTGTCTCTTTCTCCCGCTGATTTTCTTTTCTTGCTGGATGACAAAAACACGAAATGAAAATGAATGGTTTGGCGTCGTTGAGTGGATTGCATAGCTGAGCTCAATGGAAGGCATTACTTCAGAAAATATAAATGGAAAAATAAGGCAAATGACTACAATTGGAAACTGAGAGGAACAGGCTCCAGTGCATACTGTGATTGACTGATTGCAATCATTTATACAATGTTTTTCTTTCTTAAGTCCGACGGAAATGTACAATGTAATAGTCATTCACTATCAAACATGGTTATTACAGTAAATCAAAACCATAAGGTAGACTGATATTCAGACTGAAGGGACATTTTCTTTTTCAAACTTTAAAATGTTTCGCCAAACAATTCATATAATTTTTTTGCCTTTAATAGAAAAATTACTGTTAAGTTACTAAATATGGCGTCATCCACCACTGCCTCAAGTCTTTCAACAATATCAAGTGATGAGGTTAAGATGTATTTAGTTATTTATTCTATAATACTTCGTCTTCAAGTGCATTTTCTGTCGGACACCCACTATATATAATAAATGTGTAAAGCCACAAAGTTTGTCCGATATGTGCTACTCTAGAAACATGGGGCGTGGCATTCTAAGGTCATTTTTATTTCATTTCTACTTTCAAGCGATCATACACTAATAAGCACATACTTATTGATATTATATTCCATTTCTACCAAGTCTGACAAATGCCAATAGATGCTACACACTGAACCTTTGCGTTAACTCCAGGTATTCCAGTTTCTTCTTTAGTATTCATAGTACAGTGTACACATACAGACACATCGGCTAAAGCAGCGCTGCCTGGAATCCAGGCAAGGTGTGAATTGGGCCCATAGAGGGTAATTATCAGAGTGTCTATCAATCAATTGACAAACTCCTCTGCGGGGCGTTTTTATCTGATTTCTCCCTTTTTCTTTTTCTTGACAGAGAGAAAGACAGTTATTTTTCTCATTGTGTGTCAACTCTGAGACTCTCGCTGGAATGAACTACCGTTTATGTCAAGGTTTGTCTGTCTTGGACTCCATCCATCAATCATCCCAGTGTATAGTTGAGCCCACTCCCAGGTATAGTGAGGCAGCAGCCGTTATGTCGCGCTAATACATTGAGACAGTTCCAGGGCAATGACAGGCTCTGCCAGATTGAGAGCAGCCGGGGAGGAGGCTGGCCTAGTCTTTCTCTTTGGGGGATACCAAAACTCAAAAGGGCTTTAATTAGTGTTTTGTCTATCTTTCTCAGGCCAAGGTAATTATAACCTTTCTGCCCTGGTGGTGACCTAGACCCAACCCTGTCTCAATCCACAGAGTATCTCTGACAGATGGACAATTCAGCCATAGAAAGACAATAATTGGTGAGATTTACAGCAGCTTATCAGAATGTGTGTTATATGAAATCACATGTCCACAGAACCTGATTTTTCTGTTCTAAAGTTTCAGGAAAAGCAGATATTGACCTATGTAAGTATGTTTGTAAAAGTTTTTAAAACAGCCTTAAAAGCGATAACTTCTGTTACCCCACAAACAGTCAGCCATTTACATGATGTAAAAGTGTTGGATTTTGTTACTTCTGCTGTACGTCCAGGTTTTTTATTTGCAGTAGAATCAACAACTGAAACATTTCTTGGTCGCCTCTTAGGATTTTTCTGAGCTCCTGCACCAATGTTGGTGAGAGACACCAGTTTGTAAACGCTGCCATACTGAGAAAGTTTTGTGGAGCTGATCGGCTTAATCAAATTTTGTGTCGAGTCGTTTGGCGACGGCTTGAATACAACCAAATTTCATTAACATTGTAAGTTACGCACTATAGCTAGTCTAAAGCAGAAGTGTCTTACCTGTTTTTCTGGGGCACGTCACCCTCATCCTCTGGGTGTGCAAGTTTATGGGGATGAACTCCAGAGATTTCTGCGCTTTGCAGCAGCTCGGCTTGAAGGAACGACCTAAAAATGAAACAGAGAAAAAGTACATGTCATATTGTTATATAAAACATAAGTGAGTTAGTGGAGATTTCAAAGATGTAAATCATCATTACGAATAGCCTTTACGGTCCACTACGGCTATACTGTGATCATTCCAACATGACTGCTTTATACGTGCTATCCTCTTTATTACCTCGTTTATGTGCCGAGAGGGACACAGAGACACATTAGCAAACATTAGATGATACATTTGGATTGATGTTCAAATGTTCTCTTTGATTTTCCAATGAAACGAAAAAACTCTTCTGCAATCGAGTGACTTCAGATCTACTTAATTAACAACTGAGTGACAAGAGGGAAAACGTAGCAACAAATTAAAATCCATTTGAATTAGAGCTTGTGGAAGGAGCGGCAGGACAGATTGTATTACACATTGTTAGTGTAGGTGTGGGGGTTTTTCAAAACATCATTTGCCTCAATATTCAAAATAAAACGGTGGTAAAGAATGTATGAAACCTTACGACTATTTTCATCCAGACTGTTTCCAGTGAGCTGAGTCACTTAACAAGTACGCTTTCAGAATACCCAAAAACAAAGTAACCAAATAGTCAAATTAATAAAACCCAAATCACACAGCTATTATATTTTCCACCAAAAAAAAGCATAATTAGAATGTCACCAATTACACATGCCCTACTAGCATTCAAAACCGTACAGCTACAAATAATTATTTTCAAGACAATGGGTTATGATTAAAACGATGTTCAAACTCCTGAACCGTTGCAATTTGAAATGCCCATGAAAGATAATTTAACACACATCCACGTATTTCAGATAGAGAATGTTTCAATTAACAGGCATACAAACTTTTTTTTTTGATGCCATCCTCTAATGTGCAGTGTAATCCTTTAAACACAGGATTTTATGCCCCTTACAGTCGGCGCCTTGCTCAAAACGTCCAATTAAAATTTTCAGCAAAACAATGCTCTCTGTGTGTGTGTGTGTGTGTGTGTGGTTATTAGGCCTTTAGTTAAATAAAAAAAATCTGACAATACATGTTTGCTGCTCAAATCTACAATACAGTATGTAAATAGGGTTGATGAGCCTCTTTGAGATGAAGCTATTTTAGTTAGTTTTTGTTTTGCCAGTGGAGGCAAGTAACTTCAAACAGCTTCAGAAGACCAAAAAGAGCCACAAAAACATATTTCATGTCACAAAGTTTCATGATGTAGTTTGGCACCAAAACTTTTAAGACACTTGACTTTGAATTCGCTATCTGAAGGCATTTTAAGCTTGAGTTACAAAGCCAGTAGAAGCTGATCTAGTGAAGGAAACATGCAGAAGTGATAGAGGACAATGATGTTAATCGTTAAATGCAAATCACTGCCATGGAAGAGTGCAAATATGCAAATGCATGTGTTTGAGTGGCTCCTGTTCATTTCTACTACAGGTGAAACTCGAAAAAATAGAATATCGTGCAAAAGTTCATTTATTTCAGTAATTCAACTTTAAAGGTGAAAATAATATCTTATACAGACTCATTACATGCAAAGTGAGATATGTGAAGCCTTTATTTGTTATAATTGTGATTATTATGGCTTACAGTTTATGAAAACCCCAAATTCAAAATCTCAGAAAATTAGAATATTACATAAAATCAATAAAAAAAGGTTTTTAAATACAGAAATGTCGGCCCTCTAGAAAGTATAATCATGCATATGTACTAAGTACTTGGTTTGGGCTCCTTTTGCATGAATTCTTGCCTCAATGGGGCGTGGCATGGATGCTATCAGTCTGTGGCTCTGCTGAGGTGTTATGGAAGCCCAGGTTGCTTTGATAGTGGCATTCAGCTCATATGTATTGTTGGGTCTGGTGTGTATCATCTTCCTCTTGACAATAGTCCATAGTTTCTCTATTGGGTTCAGGTCAGGAGAGTTGTCTGGCCATTCATGCACTGTAATACCATGGTCAGTCAACCAGTTACCAGTGGTTTATGGTACCGTGGGCAGGTGCCAAGTCTAGCTGGAAATGGAAATTGTCATCACCATAAAGCTTGTCAACAGACAGAAGCATGAAGTGCTCTAAAATCTTCTGGTAGATGGCTGTGATGACTTTGGACTTGATAACACAGTGGACTAACAGCAGCAGATGACATGTTACCTCAAATCATCACTGATCCAAATTAAATGTTGCGTTTCATTTGGAAATCAAGGTCCCACAGTCTAGAGGAAGAGTGGAGGGGCGCAAAATCCAAGGGGTTTGAAGACCACTGTCAAGTTTCAACAGTCAGTGATGATTTGAGGCACCATGTCATCTGATGGTGTTGGTCCACTGTGTTATCAAGTCCAAAGTCACCACAGCTGTCTACCAGGAGATTTTAGAGCACTTCATGCTCCTGTCTGTTGACAAGCTTTATGGAGATGCTGAATTACTTTTTACAGCAAGACTTGACACCTGTCCACAGTGCCAAAACCACACGTAACTGGTTGACTGACCATGGTATTACTGTGTTAATTGGCCAGACAACTCTCCAGACGAGCTGAAGGCCTCTTTCAAAGCAACCTGGGCTTCCATAACACTTCAGCAGTGCCACAGGCTGATAGCATCCATGCCACGCCGCATTTAGGCAATAATTCATGCAAAAGGGGCCCAAACCAAGTACTTAGTACATATGCATGATTATACTTTCTAGAGGGCCAACATTTCTGTTTTTAAAATCCTTTTTTTATTGATTTTATGTAATATTCTAATTTTCTGAGATTTTGAATTTGGGGTTTTCATAAGCTGTAAGCCATAATAATCACAATTATAACAAATAAAGGCTTCACATATCTCACTTTGAATGTAATGAGTCTATATAATATATTAGTTTCACCATTTAGGTTGAATTACTGAAATAAATGAACTTTTGCACAATATTCTAATTTTTCGAGTTTCACCTGTATAAGTGAAGCATTTTTATACATCACAGCCCTATTAGCCTATCAGATGGCCAGCTAAGCACCGCATAGACCGTTACATTTGCATGTGTCTTATTAATGTTAATATTTATACATGTACATATTATTATTATTTTTTATCACAATATCCAAATCAAGTCATTTGTGTGACGTGTATTTGAGAAGGAACTAGCTCATAATCTATCTATTTTAATCGCAACACACTGACAAAGAATAACCATACATTTCCAGCTCTGTTATCTGATATGCAAAATAGCTCTGCTTTGTGTTTAGAAGAACTGAAAAAGTGGTACACTACAGTGCTCAGTGCTGCAGAAGGTCTATGTTACCTGCCATGTATTGCTGACACAATTTAGCGGGTTGGCTAAACATAAAAGCGGATCCACTTCAACACCATAATGTTGAAACTAGCAAACCGCTCAAGCTCAAATATGTTACCATGGAAATGGATAACACTTTATGGCTATGTGGCACGTTTTCACGCACTGAAAAAACAACCAAGATTTCTTCCAAAGGGGTTAACAGATTTGCTGATTCTAACCAACGTACAAATGTAAACAGATGCCATTTTTAACCGCTGAGTATACAATCTGTCGACTAAATATAACGAAGACCAAAACATAAGCTCCACGTGTTGGAATGTGCCGTAAAAGAACAGATTTTCTTTGGCTTATGTTGAATTTATCAAGCAGATGCACCGGGGCTGAAGTCTCCCGTTTACGTTAGTGTTTGCAAGCCTCTCTCCTCATTGCAAATGCATTTAAAGGAGGATCAGAACTTTCAAAGGAGGAGACATGTTAACATTGGTTAATTACATACTCCACTGGATTTACTGAGCACACACTATGTGCGGGGGGGGGGGATTCTCCACCTCGGAAAAGGAGGTGTAAAACACAGCACAGATTTACGAGAGCCACTGAGAAGGTAGTTGTTCTAAATTTGCCTTAAAAATATGGTTTAGTATCTACATTTTTTAAAAACACAGTTTGTCTGTTCTCTGCAACTGTAAACATGGCGTTCAAACATGGCGGTGCATAACACTCCTATGAAGATATAAAACCTCATTCTACTACTTTTATTTTCAAGCGATTATACACTTATTAAAACATACTTGTCAAGGTCAAGGTCAAGGTCACTTTTATTTATATAGCACCTTATAAGAACCTAAATTCACCAAAGTGCTTTACATTAAATACATAAATTAAAATACAGCACACATTAAAAAACACTTACAGCAATGACACAAAACAATTCATTAAAACGTAAAAGCCTGTGAAAAAAGGTGAGTTTTAAGAGTGGACTTGAAGGTTTCCAGAGACTCTTGTGAATTACTTGTGAATATCTAATTCCATTTCTACAAAGTTTGTTATAAAAAGCGCCAATTCCCTCTACACTCTTTAAGACATTCTCTACGGTTTACGATGTCAATAATACAGTTTGAGTTTACTATGGATGTGTTATGTTCTGTATCACTAATTAGATATAGGGCCCAATATTATCATCAAGTAATGTTTTGTCTAATAGTGTATTCCTGTGCTTAGCGATCTCATAAAGATCCAGCAGCCAACCCATCCATAGCTCCACACTACTACATCAACACATTCCCATGCCTGGAGAAGCTGTTTCCAAAGGCTGCCATTAACGTCAGAGCGTGGGCTGTCATCTCTGTTTGGCTGGCTCTCACTGTAGAGCTCTGGGGACCGGGCTAATCGAGCAAGTGACCGTTGTAGGTTAAATAAATTAGTCATATCAGATCCCCATCTGTTTGCCCAGGTGGGTTTGGCTTTGTGACAGAAGGGGCCGTGTGTGTGTGCCAGCAGCGATGACCAACATCTGTCCACTATCTGTGCTTTTAAACTTTCCCGACGTTTCTTTGCTCTTTTCTGGTTCTCATTTGATCCCTCCAGAAGAGGAGCTACTGATATCCTATGCTTTTAGACCTGAAGACAAGCCGAGAAGAAAAAGAATCACAAACTCCAGGCACAGTGGCTTCTAAGTGAAGTCAGTCAGATCAATGGATGTCTGTTTAAGCATGTTAAGGGTTTCATCTTCATGCTCCTTGGGCGCTGGTAGCACAGCAGGCCTTTTAAATCAATCCACGGTTAGATATGTTGTAGACATAGAGGAGGATTGGACACATGCTGGGTGAGCACCGAGTTGGACCAGTGAGTCATGTCAGAATGTACAATTTAAAGCAATTTAAAAAAAATCCAATTTTTGTCTTTTAACAATTTGGCTATTATTTCCACCTGGCTTTTCTCTACTGTTCCTATTTTGTCTTGCTGACTGTAGAAAACTGCAAAATGAAACATCTTCACCCAGAGGCAAAATACTGCAGAGACTACTGATCTAATGCAGATAAGATATGATCCTGCGCCTTAAAGTTATAGTGCGCAACTTCTGTTGTCTCCTTGAGGGATTCTGAGGAATAACAACAACACTGTTGACACATCTACAAGAGGTAAGCCTTTGTTGATTGCGCATGGATTTTTTACCTTCTGCTGTACGTCCAGGATTTTTTCTTAGCAGTAGAATCAACAAATCAAACATTTTTCCAGAGCTTCTTGAGCTCATGCGCCAGTGTCTGGGGGGCGACACCAGTTTGTTTTCATTTCATTTTCTCATTTGAATGCTGCTATACTGAGAACTAAATTGAGAGTTTTCTGGACGTGATTGGCTCAATCAACTTTGTGTCAACTCGTTTGGCGATGGCTCGAATGTGACTGATTTTCAAAATATGAAAAAGATAGGCATTATATAAAACTATAAATGAGTAGTTATCGCATAGATGAAGAGTGACCGGAGGAAAATCTCAGCAGTAGTGGAGATCCAAGAAACACTACCGTGTTAACAGAATCACATCTTGTGCCTTTGATTTGCCTGCTGCTAAACACTGAAAGTAGGGATGATTAATTTACGAATGGAATAGAGTTATTAGAAGCATTTGAAGTGTGCACTGAGGTCAGCTCATCATTAAAAATGGATCAAATGAAATCAGTGAGCGTCATGGGGACTCTTGACTCAACCTCCCAGCGGACTGCTTTGCTTGCTGCTCTTCTGACTCCACTACCAGCTGTTTCTCCAGCAGATTTCCATATACATATATATATATTTGTCCTTTTTATACGAAAACAAAAACGAAATTTGCACCCAGACCACTGAATCTTCCTTTTGTGCATGAAAATCCCTATGACTCAGGGTTGACCTTAAATTACATGCGCTTTACAGTCAGCTAATGAATATAAATGCATCAGTAATCCTATTTAAGGACAAGCAGCAGCATTCAGAGCCAAAACCCAACCACTGTATTTTGAAAACAGAATAAAACATGTAGAAAACATTAACTCTACACAGCGGGGGCATCTTTCAATCAATTTAGTTTGGCTATTTATAGACCTAACGCATCCTGACTACATTTAGTTCTTACATGATGATCGTTTTGAAAGCAACAACAAACAACGGCTCCTATTATGCAGCAGCACAGCGTTTTAAATCAGGACTGCTGATTTGATTGGATTAGATTTAATGCGGCTGTATTTATATTTATCGTTGTTGATGACTGTTTGTAGTAATATGGCACACTGGCAAATGGAAGACAATCTTGCACATTGCTAATTTGCACTCCTAATAGTTAATTTATTTGTGGATCCATTGTGCTCCCATATTGACCTTGCTTGTTTTATGTTGCTACTTGTATTCTTGTATTTCTGTGTTGTATTATATGTTGTTCATGGTGGCAAAACACACTCAACCCACCTCCACTGCTTCTCTCTTTTTACCTCTGCCTCAACTTTTTTTTGATGATATTACACACAAATAATTAATCTGTAGCAGTTTGCCCACCCAATTTGTTAAGCCATTTCTGCAATCCTATTAAGTGAGTGCATGCAGGGCTAGATTAGAGTGGTGAGTTGTCCTCCGAGTGTGGCAGCATCTGGGCCACACAAGGGCCTTGTCACATACAATCACGACCAAGGCCACATTATCTATTCCCTCCCTCAGGGCGAAGAGGCTCAGCCCCCATCAGCTACTATCAGCAACCAAACTACAGCGACAAACATCTCATTATGGGGATAAGAGAAAATCTGACTAAAATGAACCAGCAGCAATATTGTTCCCCTTAGCAAAGCAAAAAAATATGCAAAGCAAGAGATTATGGGATGAGTAAGACACATATCCTCAGTGACTGATCACTTTATGAACTTTTCAATGTCTGTTCTTGTTGTTGCTATTAATTTATTTTTTATTTGTAATAATTTTAATGAGTTCAGTTGAGGACAGAGGCATATGATGACAGTACAACGAATCTGTTGTTTTGTACAATAACTTTTGTCAGTGCTTGGAGGACTCGTGGATGAATATACAGAAGGGATTTTATATGTACAGTATATATATACAGTATACATGCATATAAATATATATAAATATAAAAAAGTGTGTATTTATGCCTGTTATGCTGTTTGTAATGTTCTTTCTGCTTGCGAGTAGTACAACTAAACCTGTATGCATAACCTACGTATTTCTTAATACATTTGAAAACACCCCTCATTTAATAGAAGCAAAGGAGAAAACAGCGCAATTACTTTCTGTGTTCACATAAGAGCTAACTGAGTGAATTCATTTTATTATGTAAAATATATTTTGCAAAAAGTGCACAACAAATATTTGCATACCAAGTAGAACAAACATTGAATATTTAGTAAACGAGATGAGGGGCTCATGTTTCTGTTTGCACTTGGCTAAGATTTGTATTCGTTTTCATGCAGACTGCAAACCTTTATTTTAACAAAAAAACAGAAGGGGCCCATGCCATGGAAACCAACACAATTAAACGGCCCCTGATGAATCCGCTGTTGCTATGGGAACTATTTAACAGGAAGTAGTTAAATAGAATAACAAGATACTACTCTCATCTGCACCAATGCTGATATATATATATTTTTTTTAAAGATATTTTTTGGGCATTTTTATGCTTTATTGATAGTGCAGAGGGACAGAGGTGAAATGGGGCAGAGAGGGGAGTGACATGCAGAGAACGACCGCGGGTGGTAATCGAACCCGGGTCTGCTGCTGGGCCCGGCCCGGGAGGGGGACGCCTTACCAATATTTATTTCTTTACAAAAAAATAAATATTAACTATTCTTCTGAAAAGAGAGAGAAAGAGTTGGTTGAGTGATAAGGTATGCGGTGCCATCTGCAAACAATAGCCAGGCACTCTACTGTTTCCACACAACAGCAGGCACGATGTTGACTTCCAATCTTTTGGAGAGATGACAAAAAGCTTTCCGGTGCGACCAAGGACAAAAAATGGAAAAAAAGGGACTGAGTGGTTAGAGCCCCCCCCCCCCATCGAGGCTCAGTCCTCCCCACAGCAGACCTGGAATATAACCCGGGTCGTTCTCTGCATGTCATTCCCCTCTCTACCCCATTTTATCTCTTTCTCTGTCTAATTAAGCAAAATTGCTAAAAAGTTATCTTTAAAAAACCATGTAGCAGCAGGTGCAGTCTTACCAGTAATCTTGGCCAGGTCAGCCAGAGTGTCTTGATAGGAGCTGATGATTCCTCCGTATCGAGTCATCACTTCTTTTCTTAAGTTGTCCCAGTGTGGAGACAGCTCGCCCAGCTCTCTCAGGTCCTGCACCCTACAGAAAGCCACAGGACTATGAGGACATTGTAGCGTAAAGGGATATTGTACACGTCATCAATGAAATCCAACAGTTTGGATTTTTTATGCCGTTTCTGCTCAGTTTCTGTGTTTTAAACGTACACATAAGATGTAAAATAATTAAAATCAAGAGGAGACACTATAGGTTAAAACTTTAGTTATTTTGCTTCCTTAATAGGTCTTCTTTTATAGTAGTATGAATGAAAAATGTCCAAAATGTAAAGTGTTTATTTCACTAAACTGTGTCTGTTTGTCTGTTTATTTCTATACTAGTCTACACAGGTATACAACCATGTTTAATGGTCATTAGTCAACGCACGCACGCATACACACACACACACACACACACACACACACACACACACACACACACACACACACACACACACACACACACACACACACACACACACACTAACGTCCCAAAGCAGCCTGCACAGAGCCAGATAAACACATTTCTGAATCTCAGGCTTGTAGCTGGTGCCCACTTATGCATTATGCACTATCAAATTCCTCCCTTGCTTCTGCCATTCTTTTAGCATTACTTTAACAACACACTATGCCACTGTCTACTAGTGTCACTGGGGCGATCGCTTGACCACCTTTTATCCAGCTATGCCTGCAGCCTAGGGCCGAAATAATCTGTGCTCCTTATGTAGAAAATAAGTGTGTGTGTGTGAGTGTGTGTGTGTGTGTGTGTGTGTGTAGGGCATATTTCCTACTAAGAATGACATCCTCTTTCATAGGCTCTTTAATTTACATGTGAAAGGCCACATCAGATGGACAGATATAACCCGCTCTCCAGCATCCATTGACAATTAAATTGCTGTGATATTATAGAAATTAGAGGTTGAAGGTGGTCCAATGTTGTCATAGGCATTGCTTTCATGATAACAAGCCCAATTTTCCGTGATTACGCCTCATACATTTTGTATACTGCATGTTCCTGAATGAAACGCTGCATGTATAAATGCTCGTTGGGTAGACGTATTGTTAAGATCGGGCATAATTGCTTGAATGCATAATGTAGTAGTTATTTCTTTGTTGTAGTTCGACTGCTACAACAAAGCGTTAAGCGCTGGAAACCCTCTCCACACTATTTCCTGGTTTCCTCCAGGTAAGTAAGTTATTTTCAGAATACTTTGAAGTGTATCCAAAACACAGCAGAGCACAATAGAAGTTATTTTCTCCCCAACACAGCAGAGCACTTGATACATGTGGTAGAGAGAGAGAGAGAGAAAGAGAGAAAGAGATACAGAGAGACAAAGAGATAGAGAGAGAGAGGAAGAGACAGAGAGAGACAAAGTCAAATGAACAAATAGTCAAACCCATAATATTTTAAAGGGGTGGGTACAACCAAATTACAAAAAAACAAGCACTGATTATTAACAATACAATTAAAGCCAATAATGTGTTTTTGTTCATTATAATTTGTGTGAACTGAAAATATTAAGACAAACCCCAGCATAGGAAATAGGCTACGCAATCCACTAACTACATAAGCATACAGAAAACATTTGCAAATGACATGCACAGATGCAGTTTTCTATCCATACTAAAAAACAACTGCAATTGCTGTATAGTGCAAATGGTATATCAGATCACATACAGTATGAGACATTTCCCTCATCCCTCGCCTCTTTCTAGTTTCTGACTAGACTTGTAGCTGGGAACAACCTAAAGGCAAAGAGAGATGCCACATGCTGGGCAACTCTGCCGACGCGCTCTGCAGGTGGTTGTAACTAACGTATGCTTACGGCACATGCAGGGAGATAGACAGTACGCTTACAAAGAGAGTTTATTCCATGTTACCACAGGCAAAGGATGCTTTGAGAACAAAAATAATATATATTTTTTTTATATTTCCCTACCACCCCACATTTCCCCTAGCCTGGTGCTACCAGACCATCGTACTTCATTTCATTTGTACAGAAGGTCTGGCAGTGCTTTAATTGGCAAACGTTCACTCATGAAGGCGGGTGTCTGTTAAAGTTTAAAACTATTGGATCTGCCCAGTGCCACTCTGGATTAGCCAACCAATCGCATAACGTTTGGTCGTCACGTGTGTTATGAGCCGGCTTCTGGCAACTGAAACTGGAGCGCGACTTCGACGTCATCGTTCTCAGCCACTCGCTCTGTTCGCTGATTGGACCGGCTGTCGAATCTCCAGCAAAACTGGGAAATGGGCTGTACACCCAGACTGACTACTGAAGGGAAAATAAAATTTGGCCGGAAGTAGGCGGGCGGGCGGAGCCAGGCTACATTTCCCCAGTTTCAATCAAATGTATTGTTTCCAGCATATACCCACTTCTGTTTAAGTGGCCCCTAATATCATACATGGTCAATTTTATCATCAAAGGGCAATGTTCTCTAGTTCTCAGGGGCCGTATTCACAAAACATTTTATCTTAGCGCTAAGAGTACTCCTAAGGAGCACTAAAAGTTCTTAGTAAGGAGTAATTTCTTAAAACCTATTCACAAAGCTGATAAGACCAACTTTTACTAAGGAATGGGAGGGACTCCTTAGCTAAGACTAGAGGGTGGTGTTGACCCTCTTGCTATGGATGATGTCATGTTCATACCTTCTATGCCCACAGTGATTGGCTGAGAGGGAATGAGAGCTAAGAGTGAATTTATGATGGAAACACTGTGGGAGATATCCATATCGTGTCGCTGTATTAAAGTAAAGAGTTTTTATATACAATTAATGACAAGTGACACTGATTTAACATGAAACCAAGATACTGCAGGGTTTCCCACACATTCGTTCACAATTAACCTACAATAGCGCCACATAGGTCTATTCATTTTAAATTTTACAATGATTTGAATCGGAAAAATATCCTCATTGAACAGCTGCACGCCATGCACTCTCACTGTATTTCTCTCAATGGCGGACTATGCAGCAATAGTCAGACAGCGACAAACCAGGAAATTCACAATTTAGAAACAACAGCCGGCGAAATCGTAAAGTACATGCGGAAGGAGAAAGGTGAGTCGAGCACCTATACAGTAGCGGATCTGTGGAACGGAGGAGATGCTGCAAAGCGCCACATATAGGCCTACTCTAGTAGGAAATTAAACCCAAACGTGACACCAACAGTAACTTTCAGTGCATCATAAACCCAAAGCAACTGGAGGAAAATGAACTTAATGAATATTTTTTTATAACAATATAATAAATATTTCTAAATATAGCTTTACTAAGATCATTAAACCCTTACAGCTATTACAGGTACCTTTTATAAAGCTCACTAGCATTAAATCTCTCCAAAACACCATCAAATGGTTGTCTGTGATTTACTCTTAGTGACTTAGGAGTACTCTCGAGGACTCCTAGCTTTTTATAGATCTAGGAGCTAGTTTTAGCGCTAAAATGCTTTGTGAATTACACTTATCTTAAAAACTTAGGAGTCCTAAAATTAGGAGTGAAACGCCCCTTATTTTTGAGAGTTAGTCCTAAATCAGCACGTTAGGACCTACTCTTAGCCTTAAAATGTTTTGTGAATACGGCCCCTGATGTATATGTTGCAAATGTGACATGATAATACCTCATTACATTTCTCCGGAAGAGATTGCAATCATTCATAATAATCCATATCCCCGGACAATAACTCTCACACACTGCTATTTGAGAAACATAGAGTCAAACTGAACAATCTTCTGTTGTGTTGGTCTGGAGTGGAGGTCAGGGTGGATGATCCTGCTGTAAATAATAGATATAGGACTATATAATGGATATAATAACAGAGAGACATACTGTATTAGACGGCTAGACAGCGGGTTGGTGTTATATCACCTCCTTAATCAGTGTGTTATTGTCTGAAAAGAGTAGAGGTGTGATAGAGGCAAGGTGTGATAACAGTGTAGGGTGTTTAACTATATGCATGTAAAAAAGAGACACATGGTTCACAAAGTTGTTTAGTGTTACATCTAACAGTTATATATAAGAGTTTTATACATGAGGTTTAAAAGTTGGAACGGGAAAAATGCATTGTGAATGTACTGTTTAATATTGTACAATGGGATAAAATGATTTGTAAGGTTTTAAGATATTTGGTTTAGTCATAATTATGTAAGTAAGTACATAAATAAAACATATTATATTATATTAAATTATTCAGGTTAAATCTAATAACTAAAATAACTAAACGCATTTGGAATGATACAGTAGATTAGGTGAGGGATTCTGCGTATTCCACTGAAGTACACTACTGCATAAAAAGAGAAGGGAGAAACGGAGGGAGGGAGGGATATCATCACAAAAGAATAAAAAACATCCATATAATAATAGATGGGAATTGATTTTTAGACAAACACTAGCTCACACATTTTTTGTAATTTATTTGGATTAAAACTACTAGAAAATGAAACCATTGACACGTAGAGTCAAGTAGAACAATGTGTTACATTTGACTTGGACGGATTGACCGTGATAACATTATACAATCGCCAAAGAGCAAAGAGCTGTCATCTGGCTACCTTTATTTCACGGTGCGTTATAGTGCCAGTTCAATTTAATCACAGAGGGCTTTGTGTGTGTGGGGTCAATAAAAACGTGAGTGGACTGAAAAGCAAACGGCTTCTTTCACAATACATTCACCTCTGTTCTGAATAGAAAGAAAAACAAAGAAGAGCTCCATTCAACAACACGCAAATGTCATTAACACTATTTTTTGAATGTAAAGCTTAATTGGAAACTGTGCCGTGGGTCAAAATGTCACCTTAACAATCACAGTATTAAAGGTGGAGTCAGCGATCGTTTTTTTGTTGAAATCAGTGAATATCTCCCCATGATCTGCTACCTGTCCATACTCTGTGTGCGCTGAAAATGCTCTGTTGTTAAGGCAAGGCAAGGCAAGGCAAGTTTATTTATATAGCACAATTCAGACACAAGGCCACTCAAAGTGCTTTACAGAGGCAAGATAAGAATACATAAAACACATTATAAAACATTTAAAAGCGAATAAAATACGCAGCATAGGCTCTGTAAACGGGTATCTAAACAAAGGTTATGTAAAAAGGGGGCCCACCATAGCTTTCCCACCTCACACTCAGCACGGACAGGTAGAAGATTGTGTGGAGATATTTATTTCTTTTGACAACAAGCGTTCTCTACAACGCTGACTCCACCTTTAACAGTAAAAGAAGGTGACAGTGATTTCATTTCCGTTAATGAGAAACTAACCAGCTCTTAATGAATTGGTTTTAATCGACACCCACGTACTGACACTCCACTACACATGCATTAATTATACACACGCACACACACACACGCGCACACACACACACACACACACACACACACACACACACACACACACACACACACACACACACACACACACACACACACACACACAGTCTTCACTGAAAGCAACCGCTCAAAATCAGCCACCTCTGTGTTTTGGCGCAGTGAGATTAGAACATCACGACTATAGACATCAAAGAGAATAAAGCAGATGGAAGGAACATTCAAGATTATCATAGACTAGTAAAGCAAACTAAGCCACCCACCATCCGCCCGCCACCACTGCACTCACAACTTTGCAGCACTAACTGAATCATTAAAAAACGCGCAGCTATAGCGTGAGTGTGACAGGATCGGCAAAATGCAGTAGGCACCGTGGAGAAAGACGACATTCAAAGAGGATTATAAGAAAGGTGCTTATATTACACGACCGAGCGAGTGAAACGGTACACATGCCTGTTAATAAACAAACATTGTATATGGTTGGTAGCCGTGCTTTGGAGCCTGCTGTGTGTGCTCAAGAGCTGTATATTTACAAATACAGACATTACATTGAAATTCTATAATTGTCTGCTAAATGTAGTTGTGATTTGAAAATGATCAGTGTGCAGAGCAGATTGTGTTATATTTAAAAAAGATAGTAGGGTATGAGATACAGTACGTCTGTGAAAAAAACTGTACAGATTGTGAACATTTTCCAGTACATCCGCTCGACACAACATGGCAACAAAGCTTGTTTAGCATATCGTTCAATAATGTCCGTGCAATTATCTATGTGTATATCACTGATGAAGGATGTACTTGCAGTTGTTGTGTGTATGCATTGCTTCACGAGTGTGTCCTTGAACTCCCCTTGAGCTCATCACAATCTCTGATTGCTTCGTTCTGTGCTCGTTCCGTGTGTTGTAGTGAGCATAAGGTGATCCTTCTTATACGCTGTTCGTGTATGCGTGTGTGTATGTTAGCATTTGTGTGTAATGTATAGGAAGGGGTTGCCAGGGAGAAACGTCAACACCTTCTGACCGTGCCTTGACCCATTCTCATTCTCACACACTGTTTACTGGACTTGACGAGCAGTGTCCAATTGCTATGACTAATTGCATTGATGTCCTTGATTTACATAATGTTTTTCTAATGCAGCGTTCTATGTGTTCAAACAGATTTATTCATGATGGAATTTTTTATCAGTAATAATCCAGACCGGGGAGACGATCATTTCTGGCAGTGGATCGTTTTTTTTTAAAAGCATTTGAAGGGATTAATGTGAGCACTGAGAGGTTTAGATGGCAAGTATAGCAGGCTCCTCACCACGCTAACCGATTTTACTGTGACCTGACATGTACTGTATATTGATTTTTTCGGAGTGTAGGCCCCCCAGTTCCAATGCCCCTGCACCATGTGTGATTAAGGTTGAGCCAGTGGCAGCAGTGCAGGAATGTAAGTTTTTAGGCACTGTTCTTGATGCAAAGCATACATTTGAATGTTCCGTGCTGCAGGAAGACCCCCCCACTCTCCCACTGGCCCGTGGTCACACGGCTCCCAAAGGCCGTGGCCCGGGCACGATTGCTCCATCATACATACGTCTCTTCACCAAGCGTACTCGCTGCTGGAATTAGTAGAACAACAATGGAGAACAACAGTAGTCGTGGTTTGCCCCAAACACCTCCGAATTTTTGTGGGTCTTATCCAGCTGCGACCATGGCTGCGACTGAATACTGTCGCCGGTCCAAATTTCTAGCAAACTCTCCAATCCGCGATCGCACCGGAACCCACTCGTGAAACTCTTGCCGCCATTGTTTACAATAATTGTGGGGAAGAAGGGTTGCGCATGAACTACGTCAGCCAGCTCAGGTTGCGTATCCGTGCGTGTGTGTGTCATCTCATTGGCATCTGTACTTTGGCCACGGCACACCTCTCGCAAGTGTGCCGAGGCCAAGGGGCTGTTCCATGCTGGAATACAGATGGCGTGGTCACAGTAGCCAAACGTTCTAGACTTTAGTATGCAAATGAGCTCGGGCACGGAACAGCGGCCCTAGTGTGAGTGAGCCCTTAATTCAAACTTTTTTTTTCCAATTTAGATTTTTTTTTATCAATTTTTTAAACCTTTTTTACAGTTTTAATGTGGATATCACACTGATGAAATCCATTCTGATTTTATCAAGTATGTTGTGTCTTTTTCTATGATTTGCTGTCTTAAGTGTTCAAAATAAAAACAAACTTGTACAAATTGATAGGCAGTGCTGTAAGATTACTGGTATTTCCCTCATTGACGTTCAGCCCCTGTATGAGGCGAGGGCCATCTCAAAAGGCAGAGACAATTGTTTTGGACCCCTGACATACTGAGTTCCAGTTGCTTCCATCAATGCAGAGGTTTAGTCTCCCCAAGGGCAGCAGCAATTGTTTCAGATTGTCTTTTATTCCCTCTGCTATTTGCTTTTCAAACAGCCAATTGAGTGATACAGATCTGTCTGTGTGTTTGTGCATGTAGCATTGTAAAACAGTTGCATTCGTGTTGACTATTGCCTGTAAAGCAAACTATTTTACTCTTCTATTCTCTATTGCAGTTGGAAAACGACTTGCACCATGCGCAGCATGAAGCCGCACATGGCGTGATGAAAAGAGGCCAATTGTTAACTGGCTCCTTCTTTAAAACAGCGGGAGTGTGTTTGAATGCATTGTTAACAACCCAATCATTTGCTTTTCTTTTGTATTACTGCCAGAAAGACTTCTCAAGGAGTGTTTGCTGTCCCGAGAATTCAGGGACCTGTATTCACATGCACTTGCTACTAATACAAGTAGCCACAGGTGTCACCAACTAAACCAGGACTAAAGCATTAAGGATGACAACACAGTTTTTGTCAGATTCAACACTATTGGCGGGGTGCTGGGGGCTCCTTCTTACAACGCCTTGTTAAGAGGACTAGGAGAAGACGTGCTTGAGTGTGTGTTTGAAGGAGACAATGTTTGTGGTTTTCTGCATACATATACTGTTGGAGCCTCTTTTGAAGTGTTAAGCAGATGTGAATAATTCACCTCCTTTCCAAATATAGGGAGAACTTTAAAATAATAATCTACATCGGTGAACTGGGTCAGTGTTGAAACCACACGCACACCTACTGTACGCATAATAATGTAACACACCGGGTTGTAGGTTTCACTTTGAACTTTTTGATTGTTCTGAAGTAGATGGTTAATTGATGCCTCTGCAAACAAGGAACCTGCCATCTGATGCAACGCCGGAGCCGGCAGTGACATGGTTTCATCAACAGTAGGACTGTCAAAGTGGCTCACCTGCTCATGTCCTCCCGAATGCACAGCGCCAGCAGCTGCTGGGGAATGCTGAAGGACAACGTGCACTCCTCCATCTGCTCCCGCACCAGCATCCACTTGCTGTCCGCCGTTTGAAACCTGTACACTTTGCATACCGGGTTCTTGAACACTATCAGAAAGAGAGAGGGAGAGACAAATAGAAGAAAGGTTTATTGAACCATTCGATGATAATGAGACAGGAAATGTTTCACGTTCGCATCAAAAGACAATACCTTTTGAGGAATTATTTTGAAGGTGGGAAACAGAAGATCTAAACCAACTTTGACAGCTGGCAAACTCAGATAGAAAGTCCTCAAAAGTCACAGGAGTTATGAAGGACAAATTAAATTCTATAATCAATAAGTCTGTCTGCCATAGATAAGGTGTTTGGTATCATCTTCCAAGGCCTTCCGTCTCTGTCTACATTTCTCTCTCTCTCTGTCTCTCTCTCGGTCCTCTCCCTCCCTCCCTCCCTCCCTCTCTCTCTCTCATTCTGCTTTAGTGGCAGGTCAGCATATTACAATACAGATGGAAAATACAGAGCAGCATATGAATCTTTGTCGTATTATCTCCTCCATTTCCATTTTAATTGCTTGTTTATTGTATTACAGGGCGGGCGGAGAGACAGTCGAATCATCCTGAAAAACTTTGCTTGCTAACCCCATCGCCTAGCGTTTCCATTAAAACCTATTCAGACCCAACCACTCCCCCCTCCCCCCATCTTCTTCACTTTAGCCAGAGAGAGTGGCTAATAGCAGCAATCGAATGCTGTGAACGGAAAAAACTACTCTAATTCTCTTATCTGCATGCTGGCAGCAGAGGGCACGAAAGCCGTGTGCCTTGAACAGTATTTACAACAGCCTTTTTTCCCTTTTCCGGAGCTGCAGTCATAAAGGGAAGTCACTCAATAAGCTCGGAGCCGAAGCACCCGCGGGCTCAAGCGTTAACAATCTTGCTGGGAGGCAGTCGACCAATACGTGGCACCATTAAAAGCTTTTTTCCTTCAAATTCAAAAGTAGGAGCCAAACTTCTGCTCCTACAGAGAAAGTTCCTGGCATTCCAACCACCAAGCCCTTCATACGGGCACTGGTACTGTACCCTGATCTGGTCCCAGATTGTCCCGATTTTTTTTCTCTTCCAAAGTCATCTATGTAAGTGCCCTAGTCATTAATCCTGGTGGCGCGACGTCATTTTGCCCTCAAGTGTTTATGTTCGCCGATGCCCTTCAATGCTACAAAGGTTCAATAAGGTGCACTACAGATCTCTTACTACAGTGGGAGTTCTTATGTGGTAAGAGGTTCTTCACGTGAGAGGCAATGTCATCAAGAGCACTGGCTTGGCTGGTTGGTTTTATCAACTCTTTCAACTCTGTTTCAGAAAATCAATTCTGGGCCAACCATTTGGAATGAGAGCACAACACTTGTTTGCAGAAACAAAACAAAAGAAAATGTGCCAACAAGGACACATTTGGAGTGTTTCTAGTATCTCTTGAGCATCATTGCAAGTTATTTATCTACAATGCTGAAGTTAAGATAACCTTAAAGGTGGAGTCAGTGACACTTGTCACAATCCCTTTTGTCAAAATCAGTGAGTATCTCTTCACTATCTGCTACTACCTGGCCTTACTGTGTGCGCTCTGAAGAAAAATACAGCAGTAAACCGGCATGTTGCTATAGCAGTGAGCCCCTTTTGTTTACAAACCCCTTGTTTACATATCCGTTTACAGAGCCTAGACTGTGTATTAACACTGGATTTTTTTCCAGCGCACACACAGTAAGGACAGGTGGTGGATCGTGAGGAGATATTCCCTGATTTTGACAAAGAGTGATTTTGACAACAAATTTGGAGTGTGTTTCTTCAGAATCGCTGACTCCACCTTTAATAGTGATTGAGATTAAGCCCTTGCCCTAGAGTGACCCCTGAGAGGATTCATAATTGCAACTAAATTAAATGGGATAGTCAGTCACTGTTGGCATAGGGGATTAGAGAAAGTGAAGTGGATGACATAAATAAATGGGGAGCACGGGACACCAGGAGAGAGAGCGGGCCGGGATGGTGGGGGGTATGCTGCTGCGGGCCCAACCTTAATCGGAAGAGAGCGACAGTTGCTAATTTAGCCTACCGTAACAGAAGCAGATTAACCCCTGAACTTCCCCCCGCCAGCACACTAATCTGACCACCAATCAGGCACCTCCGTTCCCCTTCCCAACATCTCTTAAGAAAATGACTTCCTGAGACGTGCTGTGTAGAGCCCCCCCCCCCTATCGCCCTGCTCTCTCCGCATGCTCATTCTCAAAGCTAATACAAGTAGAAGACCAAATTACATTACTCAATCTGGCGGGGGTCTGCGGGGACGGTATTGTTTTGATGCGCTGCAGATGCGCACACCTGCACACGAGGGCTGCTGTTCTGTTCGCTCTAGCTAATCAGCGTAGAAACAGTAAGAGACAGTGACACCATGACAACAGTAGTAGAGCTGCAGGGGAGCTGAGGGAAGGTGTGGGTAGAACCTGAGATATAAAAGAGAAAATGGATGTGTGCTACAACTGATTGCATTGGATAGAAAAAAAGGGGAATCTAGTTTCCTGAAAGTCTTTGAACAAGGGGCTGTGAAGTTTCAACACAGCAGGAGTTTGTGACCTTTTTCAACCCTATCCCTTTTCTGTCTACATGTCTTTTATTTTGTCCCAACAAAGCTCAGTGAGAGAGCTAGACTTCTGTTCACCGAATGAGTTCTCACACAGCTAGAGTGGCATTGTTTTTTTTGTTTGCCTGCATTTCAGTTAGTTCCCAAAAGGACACAAGGGTCCGATTCATTGTCATATACTTCAAACTATTCTTTCTTGAAACCCATGGACTTATTTGAATAAAAAACAAGAAATATTTAATATTTTAATCAAAAAGGATACCGCGGAGATAGCTCGATCGTGTCAATTGAAAGGATGTTCAAGGGCATTTCAAGGTTAATTGGGTATATGTAAACATTCAGGGACTTTTGGTTGGATAAACTAAACCAATGCCATATTAATATAGAGTCTGTGTGACATTTTTTAATTGCAATTCCAATAAAGTTTTTGAATTTTTTTCAATGAATTTAACTGTAAATACACAAATGAACAAAATATTTTTTTGATGGCCACATTATCCGGCCATGAGTTGTGCAATTACAGATGTTGTAGGTAAGCATCATACCTGGTCCCGTTAGTGGGTTATTCTCTCTGTCGATGGAGAAATGACACGCAGACTCACAGACCAAGGGACACTGAAAAGGAAAAGAACAGAAGGAGAGAAAAAGAGAGAGATGGTCAGTCGATATCCTTTTTATTGAGAAAACAATATGGATGATATAAGATTTTCTGAGGAGAGGGCAGGCCTTGATCATTACTTTT